>VNKC01005238.1:0-23264 GCA_008042775.1 Drosophila pectinifera
AGGAAATTTGCGTTTTGCGGGAACCGGTTTTGAAAAGTAAAGCGCAAGAAATTTATGAAAGGGAAAACCGGAAAATTTTAATGTTATGGCATAATAGCATATAAGCATATAATAAGGTTTTAATATGTTGTTTTCATTGTCTAAATGGCTATTTTACAATTTAAGAAAGTTTTATAAGTCATTGAGACCACTGGAATTGAAATTGTGAAGAGTGGCAGCCCTTTTGGACCGATTAAAAAAAAAATTTTAGCAATAAGAACTATTTATATAGTCCGATAACAAAACGATGATAAAAAGTTTACGAAAACCGGAGCACTCGAAACGGAACCGCAAGTTTTAGTCAAAAACCAAATCGCAAAAACAAAGAGCCCGCCTGATATGTCAATACAATATATGTATGTATCGCCTTTAGAGTAGAATATTGTGAAATATCACTGTCATCGACATACATATGTATATACTCACGACGATTTCGGTGGCGACTGCGCTGCCACGAGTAAGTGGCGTTATGTTGGTTAGTGATAATACTAAAATAATAATTTCCTATTAGCTACCTACCTAAAATAAGCTTGCAAAATAACTCAGCAAATGAAGACTTCTTTTTATTTGGAGGGGTTTTCAGAGGCGGTGCAAAATCCTTCTCTATCCCACCCGTGAACTTCATGGCGAGTACCAAGAGAAACGACTTGGCGGATTATCAACGTGCGAAGTGTCGAGAAAATTTTGCAACAAAATTACATTTTTTCTAAGCATTTGAGTAATTATCCTGAATTCCCACAAAATGGACCATATCCGCAAAGAATCTAATGTAGCTCAACTCAAAATTGTCCTTCACCTGCACAGTGAAGGCAAATCTTATGGCGAAATAGCTAAAATTATGGAGCTTAGCAGATTTTCAATCAGAAGCATCGTGCAGCGCTATAAAGGAGCAGCAAGTTTGAAAAAAACTTGGGAACTTGTATTCATCGAATGAATCATGGACAAGGTGTATTATCTGAACATTTTGAAGGAAAACCTAAAAAAAGTGCAATAAAGCTGAATATGCCGGGTTTGTTCACCTTTATGCAAGATAATGATTCTAAGCATTCTGCCAATGATGTGCGTTTGTGGCTCATCTACAATACCGCACATATGCTGCCACATCCACCACAGTCACCTGAGCTTAATCCGATTGAGCTCCTGTGGGATGAATTGGATCTACGAATTAAAAAACATGTAATTTCATCAAAAAATGACATAAAGAAGGCCTTACTGGAGGAATGGATGAATATTCCCGAAGATACTACCAAAAAGTTGGTTCATTCCATACCGAGACGTCTCAAAGATGTTATAAAGCAGAAGGGATTACCACCCAAGTACTAATTTTGGTGTTAATCTAAAAAATAAAAAAACGTTTTAAGTGAAGTGTGCCTAAACTTTTGTGTCACAAAATAAGTTCCTTTTTTGTTTAAGTTTTAATAGTTTTAAGAACGTTATAAAAAATACAAAAAAAAAGTACCTTTGGATAAAGAAATGTTTAATTTAAATAAATAAAAAAAAAAACATACATATATATCATACAATTGTTGCATACGCCTAGGAACAACATTTAAAGTTGACATTTGCCACTGTGCCAACACATAGTGCGTCACTGTACGTGAATGTCAGCAGACGTAGCAATGCATGCATTAACAATGGAAAACACAACACCACCTCGAATATTGCATATTATTTATTCTGTGCCTATACGTCGAGATTATTAAGGTTTAACAGCTACTTTTTACTTTTCATTTATGTTTGACTACGTGACTACATCGCTATTGAGCGACATCAAGCAGAAAAGTAAACAATTTGAAAAGATTCATCCAGTTAGCTGAAAAACCGAAAATCTGGTTTGTGTAGAGAGGGACTGGCGAACCGACTGAGAGGCGGACATGGTTGGATCGACTGGTTGTTGATGCTGATCAAAAAAATATTTACATTAAAGGGTCGGAAGTGACTTCTTTACTGTTGCTAATTTCGGACTCAAATAATAACGCCCTGCAGGGATACTCGAGATTGACTCGAGAGATAAACACTTAAAGAATGGAGCGGAGGTGGCATAAGGGGAATGCAAAAAATTCATACTCAAATACTCACAAATACGCACAAAAAGTTACATGCACACGTAAAAAGAACGGGAATATTGATGTAAATAATTTATTGCGATTTTCGATAAAACCCTAGTGGAATTTAAGAGAGTTATAACTTTAAGCCATAAAATAAGATTTTGCTTATGTATGGGGTGAACAGCTGGAAACATCCGTGTAGGGAACACCCCGTTGGTTAGCACTAGGTTCCTACACAGTTCACATAGGAACAATTTAGCACTTAGTCCGATTGCTGAAATTGAAAATTGCAGTAGTTGAAAAATCGGTGCTTTTCATAAATACTATTTACATTTTTAAGTTACTGAAAATACTGAAATCTATTATGCACCGAGTTAAGATCTAGCAAATGCGAACAGTAGAACTAGGTAAATAAGGGATAATATTTCAGCAGAGGGCGCAAAGATAAAAAATCCATCTTTCAAAACATTTACAGTTATTTTAAATTTTAGCGTTGCTAGGCTTAAATAACGAAAATACAGGAGGAAAGGCATTTCATTAACGATTGACTGAAATGGTAGATATTGTAATTTATTGTTATTTTAATGAGGAATCTAATTTTTTTGGCGTGGTCGCAATTTAGAGGTCATATTCGCGGGAATGGTTCTTTTTTTTTTGCGAAATTAGTTTGAATTAGAAACACACTTGGGTTTTCTTTATATTGATAAATGACTAAACTGGGGAGTTGTGACTAAATTTATCGGCTAAAAACCGCTGTTATGACTAAATGACATTTTTTGTCGGCTAAAAATATCGGCTGGAAACAACTGTTCTTCTTCAAACTCGACTTTTCAAAAAATTTCGTCATTTAGCCTACCCTTAAGTCACTGAAAATATCGGCTAATTGACTAAAAAGCCAGTGTGGTTATAAAATTCGTATACAGCGATGCTGCTAACAGTTTAATTAAATATAATTAAAAAGTATTTATTTTGTTAGAAAATTCAGCAGCCAAGTTTTTTGGGTAGTTCCCTATAAGACTAAATATATCGACGATATTTTTAGTCATTGATTCATTTAGCCATTAAGGAAATTCCCAAAATGATTGCATTTTTAAATTATTTAATTATTCATTTATCTATTGCTATGTTTTGAAAACCGATGTTTTTGAAATCGATGTTGGCATCGATGACATTCCATCTTTAACGCACTGTTTATTTTTGCAAATGTTGTTCAGTGTGTACGATTACAGTATTGTTATTGATTAAGTCGACTACTAAAAATGTTTGCATCGGGATTCGTGTCCGTGCTTCGTGTAGCAAACTTTCAGATTGGTTTATATAACCTAAAGAAATACCCAGGTGAATTAAACATTGACCTAGAGCCCACATATTACACTCCCCCTACAATTGATACAATTAAGTGAAAAAATTAATGTCAACAAGCTTTTAGATTCGTTCTAATTACGACGGATTATACATATGCATACATATGTATGTAAATACATACATATATGCAAGCGGATATAATTTAATCTGAGTAATGTTTGGCTTTTAAGTGTCGAAATTAATTTTAAATACATATATGTATATATTTGTTATTAATAAAATCGTATGTTTACATATATAGCAATTCATCCATTTCATATTAATGCATCAAAGAAAAACTACGTCGCTGCAGCCCAGATACCTATTCCGATTAATGTCGATGATGCTGAGGCTAGCCGCTTCTCACCCCAGCGATCACGTGACCAGATGTCCACAGTGATCCTGGCCCAAGCGCCTATCTCAACCATTGACATCACCATCGACAACAGCTGGAGTAGCGCTGCTACCGGGACAATTGTTGAGCAAGATCCCCATGTACAATCCTATGATTGTTTTGGGTCAATCAGCCTAAACTCGGTGATGCAAAGCAATGTACCAAATCCATTTGGAGGGTTAAATAAGTTCTCGCATCTGAACATGCCCGGTGGCCAGTGGTCGCAGGAATATAAGTTCACATCTCAGAACATGCACAACTCGCACTACAGAGCCCATCGCAACGTTGCGCGAATCGATTGGGTCACCTACGATCCGAATTTCAATATCAAAAGTAATGGCAAAGGTAAGCAACTGGCGAAACTTATGATTTATATTAGAAGCAACAGTTTGAGCTTATAATGTTTTCTACAAGCCCACAACATAAGAATGTATCGATCTACACTAATTCTAGCATAATATCAACACAACCGTTTTCATCTATAACGACATTATAATAATCAGATTCCCAAGCTGTTGTTAAATTATATATATATTATAAACTGTCATTTCATGTAAAATAATGCAATGCGAAAAAATGTAAACTCATTTTTGACTATAGATTTGTAGTTATTATCGAAATTATAACCTTGAACAGTTACCGATTCCTAACGATGTCTAAAATAGTATCTATTTTAGTCAGAAGTTTGGAACGCAATGATGAAGTCATTTCCTATCCGATAAAAAAAATATATATTCTTGATCGCCATATGCAGGTAGTATGTATGTCGAAATCGGACGCTTATATCTTATAGCTGTCATAGAAATAATCTGGAAAACAATTTTTTTTTAATATCTTATTTTTGTTTATATACGCTGTACCTATAGGGTACAAGCAAAGACCAACATAATCCACTCACTCTCCGCCCGCTCAAAGTTGAAAGTATTAAAAATCTAAAAATAAATCGTGCATGCTTGTGTGGGTAAACACAAAGAAACAGCGAGTGCGTATGTGTGCAAAGCTAAGAATCGAATTCATTTACAGTTTAATTAATATAACTTATTGCTTAATATGTCAGTGATGTAGCGAATTAACTTTTAGTCGATGGGAAAGCGTTTAAATATTCAAAACGGTTGAAAATCGTTGCAATCTCAATGTTATTGCAGGCTTTAAGCAACCACATGAAAAGAAGCCAAAAGAGGAACCTAAAAAGTTAGCAAACTGTTCTTCACACCCTGAAGCGCGCGAAAAAAAAAATTTCTATCACATAATCATTTATGTAAATAATATTTTCATTCCAAATACTCAAAATATAAATATGTGTTTGTATAGTAACTAACAACAAGTAACATGTATATATAATATATATACAATTTTGCGATTGAACAGGTTGTATATTTGTATAATTATTTTTTTTTAGACATGAATTATATTATATATGTATATTGTACTCTGTGGATACCGGGTATATTAATTACAAATTATTTTATTTCGTAATTGTCGCTTAGCCGTAAATATTTGTTAACATAAAAATTAAGGAAAAATTGGAAAGCAACGTTCCAATTTTTAAATTAATTAAATAATTTTTAATTTAATTTAAAAAATATATATAATCTAGAACCGGCTTCGTTGGGGTAAAACGGATGGTAGTAAGAGTGGTAGATTTAAAGGCAGAATTGAGTTTACATTTTATATTTTTTCAAATAAATATGTAAGTTATATCTTTTCTGTCCTTTGCAGTGGAATAAACCTTTTCTGGAAATATTTGAAGTTGTCTCGTCGGATATATCGGAGAAAATTACCACAAGGATCCCCTTTTTTGTGGCGTATGTCGTTTTCCGGGGTTTGCACCTACTGCAATAAGAATCACATGCAGGGCGACATCTGCTATCTGCGATCTAATGGATTACTAAACCGCAAAAGCAAATATCACCTTAGGATCATTTACTGTTATACAATTTTAGATATCCAATTCACATATTTATAATATATGTACATATTAATATTGAAAGTTTCACATATTTAAATAAAAAGCTATTCTCCTTGTTTTATTCTGCATTAAAAAATTTTAAAAGATATTTGATAACTAATCCTGACATAATAAAAACGAATTATTTTTGTTTTCGTTAGGTAGTTATTAACGAAAGTAAATTATAATCTTTAGCAGTTTTCTAAAAAAGTGAAAAAATAGTATAATTTTAGTTAGAAGTTTGCATCGCAGTGATGAAGACATTTACCATTCGATAAGGTATATATATATTCTTGATCAGCATCATGCAGGTAGTATATATGTCGGAAGTGGCCGGACGACCATATCTTATAGCTGTTATAGAATCAATCTTGAAAAAATATTAAAAATATGTAAAATTATTGGTTTTATACCTTTCACTAGTAGCGTACAAGGGTATTATAGCTTAGTGCCACTCGAGTATGTATGTCTGTACCCTGTTCGATAAAGCAAAAGAAGAGTACTACGTCCATGCAGACCACTAGGCTACACCAATAGTTGTATCTCTTGCGGTGATTGTCATACTAAATTAGTGAAATCAGATAGATAAGTGTGTGACAAGGGGACAGCATATTGGCATTGAATTCTTCTTATTTAACGCACAAAGCTTTTGGTACCGGGCATATCATAGTCGGGCTTACTAGGCTTTCTAACATGTTTAACAAGAGATATGGCCAATTTTTATGATTTCTGGATTTCGGTGACATTAACTTCGATATTAATGATTTTTTACACATTAATGCAAATTTTTTCGGTTTTACCTATATTTTGATGAATAGTGTCTGTACCGGTTTTCTTTAAACATGAACTCTTCTTCTTGATGTATGAATTAAAAATGTACGAATTATAAGAATATCGGCGACACTGAAGTAAAAAGCTTAATATTAGTACATATACTTCGACTTCCACTTATTTATCACCTAATATCGAGCACGAATTAAATATATTCAATACCAATGTTCAAAACCTGTTCAATAACTCTAAAAAAAAAAACTGGTTACGCGACTCATAATCCTTGGATTAGTAAGGGCATAAGAAGGAACATTGCAATTTCTCATGCGCATTTTAAAAAGTGGAATCCGATTTTTGTAGAACAATATGCACAGACGCGATATCTCGTAAGGCAGATGATTAGATTAGAATTGTGACTTTTTTCAGATCCAAATTTGCAAAAAATCGTTTCACTAAACACACCTGGCGTAAGCTAAATAAGTCAAAAGGCTACAGACTAGTAAGCTCGACTGTGAGCTTCCCGGTGCAAAAATCTTTCTCTCTGATGTCAATATTCTGAAAAAAGCCCATTATTATTATACAAATTAAAAACTATTTGATATTACGATCGGTGCAACAGGTACAGATTTGATTAATAAAATGATTTTGTTATGAAAAGGGAATATAAAAAGGGGCTAAGCCATAGATAAGAAAAGTTCTAGCGAAAGAGTAGAAAAAAACAAAATAGAACACTAATTTACATTACAAAAAATTATAAGTACATAACTCTTCCCCTCTTCAGAAATATTAACGTCCTCGTTAATGTTTACAATTTAAAATTCTAAGTATGATTCAATATAAGAAGTATCTTTGTTAAAAGGTTAAACATAAATTATAAGCTTAAGTTTGTTCAGAGGAAGCAATTATATTTTTTTTTTTTGGGTGGTCATTGGAGTCTTTGAGTTTCTAATTAATTTTTTTCGTTTGAACTTAGTTCTATGTCGCTTTATGTATTTATGATTAATATATTCTTTATAATGAGTATCATCTAGATGCTCTATTTGGTTCGTTTTTCCAAATGGGTTGTCAATACTTAATTTTCTTTTTAATTTCATATCTACTTCAGCCAAAGCTGAGTCTCAGTATCAATTTCATGTTGTATTCTTTTCTTATTCAGTTGGTTAATTTTATCTTCTTTTCGTTAAAGAAAAATATTAAAGCCGGAGTTATGCCCTTAGTACTGTGAATTGTTTTATAATTATAATTATAAATAATTTTTTCCATATCCATTGCAATATATTCTAGTTTGCCTTCTGTTATAATTACTCGCATTTTTTCATTAATTGTTCTATGGCAACGTTCAATGTCAGCTATTCCACTGCTACTTGTTATTTCAATTTCTATATTTTCACGTTCTAACCATAAACTTAATGCTCTACTTGTCATACAACGGTCTTGATCTATTTTCAATATTTTTGGTATACCTACAAAAATGAAAACTTTTAATAATGCCTTTTTTGTTTCAGTCCAGTAAGTCGACGAGGTTCCGTGGCTGACAGAAATTTTGATTTTAAATCAATGCAAGTTGGAAAAGTTCGATTATTTGTGAGAAAGTAGTTAATAACGAATTTATCCCTTATATTATCTGGCCTTGGAATCTGTTCGTCTGTTTTCATGTTTACTCAAGCTACATGTGTATTTTTTATGTATCCCTTGGTGAATTTTATTTATTCCTTATATTCCGAATAAGTTTTAATATTTATAAGATTTTTTGTTGCTTTAAGTAGTTTGGTTCCCGTATTAGACTTAATAATATTCATGTACTGATTTTAAAAATATAACAAAATCTGCTATATCTTCAAATAATAATGGTTTTTTCACAAATAGATTATAATATTATTTTCTTCGCTATTTCATTTCTTATAATAATTTTTAATTATTTTTCGTCACTATTTTCTATGAAAATAATTTGCTTTTATATATATGTACATATTAAGGGGTCGTTCAGTAATTGGAATTCCCAAAAAACCATCTTCATCTGCACTGTGAATTGTTGCTGCTAATGAGTTTATATCTTCAAGAATTGCATCTGTTCCTTCACTGTTCATGAAGTTTGCTTCCGAAACTTGTCTATTATAGTCTCTGTTAGATATGTATGTATATTTACTCTAGAGAGAGCATCGGCAACACAATTTTGTTTTTCCTAGAAGTGCTCTATTTGAATGTCATATTCGTTAAGTTTTATTTTCCACCTTTGTAATTTCATGTTGGGCTCTTTAACATCATGTAGCCAAGCCAAAGGTATGTGATCGGAAATGACTTTAAACTGTCTCCAATAAAGATAACAACGGAAGTCTTTTTTCTATAGTTGAGTATTTACACACGGATCGTTAAAACTTCGACTTGCAAAAAAAATTGGGTTTTTGCCTTGAGACAAAACCGAACCTATTACGAAATCGCTGGCATCTGTGGTCAGAGTAAACATTTTATTAAAGTCGGGATAAATAAGAATAGAGTCGCTAGTTATTAAGATTTTATGTATTCACTGTAATTTATACATATTACATTTCCTTTTTTTTTTTAAATGTTTAGGTTTAATAGGTTTAGCGATTTTACCAAAATTTTTAATGAATTTTCTGTAAAAGCCATATAAACTTAAGATTGATTTTATTTATTTTTCTGTTTTTGGAATGGGGTTTTAGCTTTTACTTTGTATGAATTAGGTTTTATACCAGAGAGTGTAATTATATGTCCCAAAAAATTAGTTTCTCGTTTTAACAACTCACACTTATCTAATTGTAACTTTTTAATTTGCAGTTTTTTGAAAACTTTTTCTTTAGAAAGAATATGCTCTTGCAATGATGTAGAAAAAATTACTATATCGTCGACATAAACAAAGCAATGAATACAAATTAAATCTATTAAGATCTCGTTCATACATCTTTGAAAGGCAGCGGGCGCTTTCTTTAAACCAAACGGCATTCTGGTATATTCGTAATGCGAAGTTTGTGTGAAAAATGCTGTCTTTTCGATTGACTCAGCATGCATTTCAATTTGATAAAATCTTTTGGCAATATCAAGGGTCGCGAAATATTGACATTTTTTCCAATTTGTCCAATGTTTCATTAATATTTAGAATTGGAAATTTATCTTTAACTGTAAAAATTTCAAATGTCTATAATCAATTACTAGAAGAAAATTTCTTAATCTCAGAACTATTATCTTTTTTCGGAGTTATCCTTATTAGATAATAATGCCTAGCCTTAACATACATACATATGTATCATCAATTTTCCTATTAATTCCATCCTTATAAATATATGGATATCTATAAGGTTTGTGATCGACTTTCGTGTTTAGTTTTTATTACATGTTTTATGGTATGTGTAAAGGTCAAATCGACACCTTCAAAAAATTTTAAATCAGTATAATTTTTAATTAAATTTATTATTGCATTTTTCTCCTCTTTGTTTAAATGATCGATTCGGATATTATAATTGAAATCTTTTTCTCTGAAATGATCTTTTTCTTAGAAATGAAATAAAAAGTCATGTTATTTAATTAAAGGTATTCTTCATTGAAGTTTATGTTGGCTTCTGTTACTTACAATATATATCTTCCAATCAAAATATCATATCTAGTAGAAAAGTCATAAACGAAAAGCTTCAATTTTCCAAGTTTACTGGTCAATCGATAAGCATCTATTATTTTTACTTTGTTTAATGTTATATTTCCCATCATTGTAAATATTACCATTGGATTTGTTTCATGCAGTGGCTTGTACTTGAAAAATTTCGGGAATATCCATTGGTTCTGCTCGTTTAAATTGACTTGATTCTGTCTCACGTTTTCTGTTATAGCTGTAATCTTAGTTTGGCCTATAATCTCTTAAATTATTTTGTTGTTCATTATAATTTCTATTCTTATAATTATTTTGAAATGTATTAGTATCAAATTGTTTATTTCTGCTTTGCCTAGATTGATTCTTGAACAAATTTTGCTTTTGGATGCCTTGGTTTTGGAATATTATTATTTAAATTATGAATAGGGTTTTGAAATAATTGATAATTAGAATTGCGATGGGAAACACCTGAGAATTGATCATTTTCATCATATTGAATTTGAGAAATATTGTAATAAGTTTTTGGTTTGAAAATTTTGATTATAATTTATGTTCTTACAATTTTTATATATTTCTAGCTCTTGAGCGAAGCGTCTTAATTTACCGGCAGAATTAATATCAAATGCTTTTCGAACAGTTTCGCTAATGGATGAATTCATTGCTTCGAGAAACATATACTTAGTATATATACTTAGTATTTACGTGTCCATCTAAATATAATTTATTGGAAATAACGGACGATTTTAGATCTAGCTCTTACAAATTTTTTTTAAACTTCCAGAATATTTGGTTTTTGAAAATGTCTATGAGCAACTAGGAATGGGAATATGTGTGTTGTCTCTCTCTCTCCGATTAAAGGGTTCTTCAATTCTGTTCAGTTCCGCTGTGTTGATCTCATCAGAAGATGTTGAGCCAATGATGAGGTTCTTGACAGTTCCATAAATGATGCTCGTCTGGATTGGGAGATTGGTCGAGTAAAATCCAAGTTGTTGCTGGACTCTTTCGATGAATAAAGCTAGATAGAGGGTATCGCCATCAAATGCAGGAATTTGCCGGATTTGTGTTAAGCATTGTGATAACACTTGATCAGTTAGTACTGGATCGGCCATCCTTCTCTTGTAGGGATTAATGATTTAATATTTTAATTCGTCAAATAATATATTTTGATTAATTGATTAATAAATAATAAATTAATTTGATTAATAATATTATTTGCTCTTTAAACTTTTATTCAGCAGGCTGATTTTTGTTATAAATTTTATTTGCGAATTTGTCTTTAGCGTGACGTGGGATTCCACGTGTTTGTAATATCTTTTACGATAAGAAAAATTACGAGGTTCTTTTGCGGATCTATAATTAATAAATTTCTCAAGCACTAATTATGTTATGGTTGATTTACAATTGTACGTCAAATCCGTCTGTCCGTCCGTGTGATGCAGCAGTTCTCAGTGATTATAAGAGCTTGAGCTATAAGAAAGGTGTCAGTGCGTTGACAGCCGGTTAAGTTAGTTCCTTAAGTCCGTCTGTAATCAGCCTATAAAACAATCTACTTGATGCCCTTGACAGAAGCGCGTAAACCATAAAAAGCCGGCAAGAAGTATGAAAGCTGCAGTCGAGTACCCAATGCATTGTGCCTTAAGCTTAAGAACTAATCCGCATTTTAGTGGCATGTCCAGCCCAAATGACCAAATGACAAATGACCAAATAAAATAAATAAAATTGTCGAGTTCGAATGTCGAATCGAGTTCGAGTTGTCGAATGAGGCACACATCTCCTGAAGTATTTTGAGTCTAGGTTAACAAAATGTGAAAATAAAACCATTTTATCTCGATAAAGAACACCATATTTTTAGGGTTTCAGATTCGCAGATTTCGATTCCGGCATTAGATTAACCATAACTGTTCTAGATCAAGTACAGAAGAGACTTCGCAAGGGGATTCAACGACTCCATAATCCATTAGGATTATAATTTTATATTATTTCATTTCAGCTTTAACGGGTAAGCTTGAAATCGGACGGTAGTAAGAAAGATTGAATTGAATAATTTACAATTTTAAATTAAATAAGAATGTATTATTTATTTTCTTATCTTTACAGTGCGTGTTCTGGAAATATTTGAAATTGAATTATTTCGTGCAAGCAGTTTCGGTTTTAAATTGAGGATTTTATAGAATGTTTATATTGTTTTCTTCTACCAATTCCAGTGTTCCATTCCACACGTTCCTGTGTTCCACCCCACATATTCCAGTGATTCATTCCTGTGTTCCGTTCTACAACTATATTAAGTAAATTCAACTAGGCCAGCCACATAGAAGCCCCCTACGACAACTACATCCTTGCATTCATTTATTGTCATTAGTCACTGTGTAAGCCAAGACATTGTAGAGTATGAACAAGTGTATGAAGCGTGTGTAGAGCTGATAGCAATAGATGATTCAATCGCCTCCTTGCCAATCTAGTTTGCGTCATGTGGAACAAATTAAGCGAGTTACCCTTACATCAGAACAGTTCAAGTACAGCGGCATATTCCATTAGGACTTTACGAGACCTTTTCACAGAGGTCTATATAAGGAATCCAAGTCTTACAGCTGCGGAAAAGCTATTTCATTTAACTGCCAAGCCTAGTGGCAATGTTCATGATATAGTCTCCAATTCGCCACTTATAAATGACGGATTTCGCTAAAGAACTCTAAAGGCCATAAATTCTATTAAACTTTCAACAATATGTATTTCTCAGTGCAAAACGACAACCTCCAACATATCACTACAAGTACTAAATAAATAAACAAAGAGCAGCGCTTCAGCATATAGTCACAAGCTTTGGAGTAACACGTGAGAATATCCTTAGTTTGCACTTAGAGCCGTTCAGGTTTAATAAGTTTGTACCAAGCACCATGTATGAAAATTATTAAGATCTATTTGTAAATCCGACTGGCGAGAGCCGTCCTTGTACTGCACGCACAGTTTGACGTCGTTAGCGTACATGAGAACATTTGAGTTAGTCAGAACATTGGGCAGATCGTTAATAAATAATGTAAACATTAAGCCAAGGTGGCTCCCTTGCGGGACACCAGAGGCATCCCGGAGAACATTAGATAAATTATTTTTATAGAGGACCTTTTGCATCCTGCTATTTAGATAACTCGAGATTCACCTAAGAAGATCAACAGGAAATCCCATTAAGTCGAGTTTCTTAACAAGAAGGGAGTCAAGGGAGTACTGAGTCAATTGCTTTACTGAAGTCAGTATAAATAACATATACCTGAAATTTTTTTGGGAAGCCCCTTATAATAAAGGAGGTAAACTTCGAATAGCTTTGGGATGGCTAAAAACATGGATATGCCTTCCTAGCATCCTTTTTGCAATCATTTTTGTGGAGAGGAATAACAAATGATTCCTTCCAAATAAAAGAAATTTGGAGGTATCTAAGGATATGGTAAAAAAATTTAGAAGGTATAAACCGGCTTGACGCGTTGAATATCCAAAGAAGTCAGCTTTCGTTTAAACTAGGACTGAAGATTAGGTTCGATTTGGTCATAGTATATAAATAAGTCTGACTTGAGTCGAAATTATAGAACTGTTTTTGGTCCTCCGGGAAATGATCCTTGCAATGAGATAAATAGTTTTTATAACTCTGAGCGTTAATCAAAAATGAAATTAGACCGAGCCACTAAAAACCGAGAAAGAACAGCTGGAGATCCCGAACGTTTAGATTTTGAATAGAGGTTGGACTTTATTTTTTCGAGACGAGTCAACTCTTTACTAAACCAGGGAAGCTTGTTTGTGGTTGACGGATAGAATAACGGAACACATTCTTTGAAAAAGAAATTCATGGCATTATAAAAAATATCCATGGCATCAACCATGTCAGTGCACATGTATAGGCCGGTCTAAATAAATTCAGATATAAAGTTTTTCAGCCGTCCGGAGTCCGCCCTGCGATGTACCTTCTTAGCTGGCCGATGTGGCTTATTCTCCACAGCAATTCCAATATCAATAGTCACATTGAAAGTAAGATGATAAGGATCCTCAGGTAGGATCAGTGGCACCACCCTAACCACACTGACTTTTGCCGGATCAGTGGCAAAACAGAGATCAAACAAGCAATCTAAAGAATTTCAAACACAATTGACTTGCTGAAGTAAAAAGCGTATTGGATGATTCATTCGAGGACCAAATAGCTCCAGGGATGTTAAAATCACCTAGAACTACTAATTGGTCCCTATTCGAAAGTCTATTGGACACCGATTGAATGGCGTAAAGGTGCTTCCAATAAATAGGAAGGTCTGACAATGAACGAATGTAGGAACATGTAATAAAATTAAAGATAAGGATCTCCGGCTTTAACCAAGTTTTGTGAACATAATCAATGACCTCGGATGTAAACGCAAGACTATCAGAATACAATTTAGGGAGCTTACTACGTAAGCATTTTGCATTCTGCTAGGAAAGAAGGAGAGAATTATAAAATTTGAAGAGGAAAACGCCACAATGATATGGTCTGGCCTTGGAAGAGTTATTCCAATATTCCGCTTTTTCATTTTCTTAGCTTCGTACTCTTTAACAACAACAAACTCTGGCCAGAAGTTTACAGAGCATATCGTGTTAAAGAGTTCGTTAGGGACATATATTTTGAAAGAAAATTAAAATTTTTCCACCGTTATTTTATTTTTTTCGGTTTTAGTTTTGCCTTGAATATAGGCGATTACATTATCAGATTTTGAGCAGGGGAAAGCCGCGAAATAAATGTCTGTTTCGTTGGTGGTGGCAATACTGACAGGTAAACAGTATTACCAATTTAGAACCCTGGGGAGTTTTTGGAATTGGGTTCTGTTGTGTCGCTAATTGTGACCCCTCAGATGACACAACGTCTAAAACCGGCGGCACGGCCTCTCCCACGGCACATTACTCAATATCATTGGGATTGAATATAATGCAACTAATTGTAGGGATTCGCCCAAATGAAGCAAGCCAATGGCGGTTTTTCTACGCTTGGGCTTCAATAGCTTAAGGCCATTAAACTGAAAATCCAGCGCTGAGAGTATATCAGTAGTATACGAAAACTAATTAATAGCTCTTTAAAATCACTTTTGGTTTGCCGCATAAAAGACATTATTTCCCTTTCAACGTCGCGACAAGTCTCGCAGTAGTAGCGCAAGCCAATGTTTTTAGAAATAGTGTCGGCCGTCCGTCCCGTACAATCAATGCTCTTAGCGGTCACTATATTTTCACAAAGCCAGCAACCCATACTAGGCTCCTTTGCAGAGATTGTCTTCATGAAGGATTTGACAGCACAGATAATTTTTGTGGTCATTGAGAGAGTAGTTAAGTGCGGGTGGACAACGATAGAGCAGGTAAGTGCGAAGCACGCTTCAGGAGTGGCGTAACGGATGAAGCAGAAAGAAGAATGAAGAAAGAAGAAAAAGCTAGAGCAAGCAATCACAACAGAAAACTAAATGGTATATTAATACAATTATTATTTTAAGCTGCATGCACACGCGAAGTGAATGGGGTATTTATTAAACACAATATATAAGTTTTAAGTGAAACCCCGGTGGTTTATAATATAGATGTTAGGATTATGTTTTATTTAAATTTAATTATTAAGTATAGTTTTTAATTAATTACAAAATTAATTAGTTACAAAATATAAGTTTTACGGAGTTAGAAAAAACACAGAACTCGATCTTCGTCTTGGCTCGTCGTATGCAACCGTCTACGTTGCAAGCCTCTCTGGCTTGTTCGCGTCTCTCTCGTGATCGCCTTCGTCTCGATCCTCGTGGTCGCTCTCATCCTCGTCTTTATGGATTTGAGCTCGTCGTCTCTCTTCGTCGTTTGGTTGCTTACTCGTCTTGTTCAGCTTCCACGTCTTTATCCGTCGTTTGGTTGCTTACTCGTTTTGTTCAGCTTCCACGTCTTTATTCGTCATTCGTCTTTATTCGTCGTTCATCTTGTCCATACACGTTTGCTTGTTGTCTAGGGTAATCTTTTGGTATGCTTGCACCATGCGGCAAACACACCCCACATAGATGTATACAAAATCGAAGCTCACTTCACTTTGAAGGAGAAAGACGAAAATGATATAAAATCTTTTGCTCAAAAAGAGAACGCAATCAGCCATTGAAACAATCTACCCCATGCTCTTAAATTTAAAAGAAGCGCGTCTCAATTTATTTCGAATTGAGTTTAATGGTACTTAAAACGTATTATAATATAATATAAATATTATAAATTCTTTGAACATATTTTAATATGTTATGTGTATGCACTTGTAAAACGAAAGAATTAAATATTAACTCAAATTATATAATTTTTATACACGATACCCATAGGGTACAAGGGTATTATAAGTAAGTGCCAACCGAGAATGTATGTAACAGGTAGAAGGAGGCATCCCTATATTAGCATCTCTATAAAGTATATATATATTCTCGGTCAGCATCACCAGGAGAGTCGTTTAATCCATGTCCGTCTGTCCGCCTGACTGTCCGTTCTAAACAACAGATCTCAGAGAGTATAACAGCTATAGCTACCAAATTTGGTTACATTTTTATCTGTTGCACGCATGAAAAACGTATAACTGAGCTATAGTTCAGATATCCGGTTTAAAGTATATGGATATGAAATAAATACATTTGTGCGGACGTGCACTAAAAATTTGAGTGATGATAATCATAACAGTTATTAAAGAAACAGTTTCTTTGTATCGGCAAAAAATACATCTGAGTTGTCAGCACCAAAATGCTGCTTAACATGTTCCTAGTAACATTCATTTGTGAACATTTTCTTCTGTCTTCCTTCCTGTTTAAAATAAGTTTTCCATATATATGCGCTTTTTTAAACAAAGTGATAGAGCCACGTTCCAGTGTATTTTAATTTCAATGACAATGCATTGGGTGCTGGAAATCTCTCAGTCGGTCACACTCGACTGTAGCTTTTCTACTTATTTCTTAAGTCTAGTGCAATAAATATAAGCCTATACTTGTAGAGTTATGATATTATTAGATTAATCCAGTAAGCAAAAGACTGCTTAAAAAATCAGATAATTTATATTCATGTATTATTACTTAGTGCCAGAGGAGAATATATGTAACAGACAGAAGGTGAGATCTCCAGCCCCAACAAGTATTTTGGCGACCCTCCAGAGTCGCCACAGTGAAGTCTAAGTGCCAAGAAAGGGACTTTTTATATTTTTGGTTTCATGGTAATCATAATTGGTTAATCATTATTATTGTTAAACCCCACGAAGGAAGATTAATTTTGTCGCTCTGTAACCCATAGAATTAGTAACTAATAATTCTAATTCTATAAATAGAAGGTTACTATAAATAGAAGTTTACTAAAGAGGCAGATAGAACACGACGTCTTCACTGGCGACAGCGCTGCCCTCTGCGACCGAAAGAGCGGCAGAAGGAGTACTTTTCACAATCACTACCATACGCATGCATAACCCGGCGTACGTGCCAACAGAGGCGAGCTTGATGGCGACGACTCTGCCAACGGCCAGCATAGGAGAGAGAGAGAAAAGGCGATGGAAGGTGGAGGGCAGCGCCCGGGATGAGCTGACGATCTTGGCCGCCGGATCCGAAAGTGCACTTCCAGGGAGAACGCAAGAGAGAGTCCGGCTTGAACATGCACTACTCCGCTGAAAAGAGGGAAGGTCGAGCCAGCGATTGCGCTGTAGCGGTCACCTAGAAAGAGAGCGAGGCGAACTCCCCTCTCACTGCTGGAAAGGAGTTAACAGCAAAAAGAACAGAGTGACTGCGGCGGCTAGAAAAATATTAAATAACGGACTCAGGACTCTTCTATAAGCATCGTGTCGGAATAGACGCGTTTTGTCATCGAGCAGTCAGACCGAACCACGGACAAAGCGCCAAGTGTTAAAGTTAAGCAAAGGAGAGTTGAATTTGGAGAAAAAAACAAGACAATAAGCGGGTAAGTGATTACCAGGACAATTTAATATGTGCAGCCCGAATAACGTGCAAATGCTTTTGTAAAACAAAGATATTCGAGAAGAAACTAAAATTGAAGAAATCGATCAAAGAAATACATGAATAAACCTGCAGATCAACAGTGAATGGCGTGTGCTACGTTTTAATCGGGCGAGTGAGGGAAGATATAATTCGGACGCTGCCAAATTGTAGTAATTAGTGGAATACAAAAAACTTATCCGAAGTTTAACTAGAGTCTCTGGTTTTCACAGAGTCGATAGTTAGTCGTAGTTTAATTAGTGACTCTGGACTCCACCGAAATTAAAATAGTTTAACAAAATTAACAATAGTTTAATCAGTGACTGTGAGTTCCACCGAGTCGCGATTTAACAGTTGTTTAATCAGTGACTCTGGGCTCCACCGAGTCGCGAATTAACAGTAGCTTAATTGTCGACTTAGCGTTTTACCGAGTCGACAGATAACTTTAGCTTAAACATAAATAACTAACGTTAACTTAACTAGAGGCTCTGGGATTCACCGAGCCAATAGTTAATCGTAGTTTAGTTAAGAACTATGAGTACCACCGTGTTCAAACTAACTATGGTTTGACCGTCGACTCTGGTTTTTAGCTAGTCGTCAAATAACCAGTGCGGAGTCGTAGAAAATTAACCGTAGTTTAAATAAAGTCTTCACCGAGTCCATAGTTAGTCGTAGCTTAGAGACCCTTGTTTTCATCGAGTCGATGGCTAACTGTAGTTTAGTTAAACACCTTGAGATCTACCGAGCTGGCACCTAATCGTGGCTTCAGTTGAGACTCTGGGTTTCAACATGTCAAGAGTTAACCGTCGTTTAGTTAGAGACTCCGGTTCCCCCGAATCGATAATTAACTTTAGAGAAAACAGAGGCCCTGCATATATTGACCGCGTTCGGATGGAGAGTAGTGGGTATCTCAACGGGCCAGTTGGAACGATCCCGGAAGTCGATATTCCTAGCATTCAGAGTATGGCTTAGCTTAAAGACAATCATTGATCGTAGAATAGCTCGTCCTGCCGAATTAGTCCCCTATCCTTTTTCAGAACCTCTTGGTCTACCCGTCGTTTTGGAGAAGGTGGGGACAAGATTCGAGGGATTATTAGCGATTCTTCCGACCAGTTACTTATTTGAAAGAAACCCAATAAACCAGTATAATGACAGAAGCAGTGCCAAAAAGAAGGTCACGTTAGAATTGCCTGACATATATAGTATATATAGTAGGGATGCACCGGATATACTCTCTTCGAAAGGATGAGCTACTAGCGCTATCCCAGGAGTTCGGCTTCGACAACACGGGAAAAGTCGACAACCTGCGAAAACGCTTCGCTGATTTAGACAAGTCAGGTGATCTGACTGAGCCACAAAGGACACGATTGGTCGAGTTAGAGGTTATTTTCGCGGCAGAAGTTTCCAATTTTATCCCACCACGTCTGAGGTACATATTATATATATAGCCGAGCAAGTCAGGAAATGGAACCTTACCGTTAGAACGGCACAACGGTATAGAACCAGCCGTCTACAGAGCGCCACGTGATCAGAGTTTCGTCTTTAATTTCTGAACTTTTTCTTGCCGCCGACGTCTGGAAAACAATATAAGGGCCCGGTATCATGCACACGCTCATAAGGCACGCCGCAAATGGCCCTTCGACCGAATTAGACAGGATCTACATCCCAGATATATTGGAACAGCTCTTGAAATTCGCTGTAGAGTTCGAGAGTATCTAGTATCGCGATCACATGCGTCTTCCATAAGGCGATCCAGTACCGTTACCACCACCAGACTCCTTGATCTAAGCACAGGAAAAGAATCCTTTTCGAGGAGACTCACCGACTCGTTCGCAACCATGCTCGCTCCACAGTAAGTGGGATCTCTATCAAAATGATGTGTCAAGGTGCCCGGAATTCAACGCGCCCTTACGCGTAGCAGATTGGAAGATCGCGGCTGAAGTACAAGTCTTAGCCATAGTCGACAGCACAGCTACGGAGCTTCATCAACAAAAGATTCCTTCGGCGGCTGAATGCATCGATAATCGTAAGGGACGCGCACACCAGCATACGGCTAGCAGACATCGCCAGCGTGAATATCTCAAGGATGGTGATTGCCAACATCATTAGGAGTCTAAGCTGTGGAAGTAGCACTCTTAGTGATGCATTCGATGCTGTATAAAGTCATATTAGTGTTAGACTTCCTGTGTACCATCGAGACCACCATATGCTGTGGGAAGCGCGTCTCCACCTCCTAGAAAGCCGGGCAGCAAACATTCAAGTCTCTGAATGTCAAGGGAACCAAAGCAGTAGCAGCCTAACAGGAACGGGACGAGCCCAAGAAGCGATCATCGGGAGCAGGACGACAGAGCAGAGCGAATCGAGCGTTAACCGATATGAGGAAGCGGAATCAGTGAGTAACAAGGGACAAGGAAACAAAGCAGAGGATCACAGACCCGTAGAACACAGGGGAGAGGGTCAATACAGAGTAAGCGGAACAGACATCAGAGGCGAGGAAACCAGTAAACTAAATTTTACGGAGGAGCTAGTAAACGGCGGCGAGCCAACGAGGAGTAACGGAGGAAGCAGGTTGAGCCGAACGCACCAGTCCGGACACTAGGCATCGATAGTAGGCTTAGAGGATAGCAGAATAATCCGAGCAGCTAATCTGAGGAACAACAAGGACAAGTGTGCTTTCTTCAAGCGCAATCTGATATATCTGGGCCACATGGAGAGTGGGGAAAGAATTAGGTAGGAGCCATGTTGACACAGGAACCAGAGGGCATCTAACGAGTAATTGCGTACATCAGCCGACGGTTGGACAAAGCAGAGGAGAACTGTACGACGACGGAGAAGGAGTGTCTAGCGGTCGTATGGGACGTGCGAAAAAGGCGCTGTTACCTTGAAGGATAAGAATTCATCACCATCACGTACCACTTGGCATTAAAATGGCTTAATGTGATTGAGAGTCGAGGTCGGATTGCAGTCTGGGTCCTCGAACTACAATAGTTTCGCTACCAGGTGGCGTATAGACGATGAGGCCAAAAAGTGGTGGCCGAAGCCCTGTCTCGCCAACCCCTAGCAGTTCTTCAGAGGATGGAAGAAGCAGAATGCCGATGGTAACGAATAAGCGGGAGGGGATATTGGAGTGACATGTGAGAGAACGAATAAATCTACCGACGTCTAGGGTGCCGAACAGATGACGTGGATTTTATACCCTGGAAGCTATACCCACACCAACAACGAAGACGAGTTCTGGAAGAATACCACGACACCCCCACGACGTCCCCACGATTGGACACTTCGGCATAACGAAGACGATCCTCCGTGTCTCAGCCACGGAAAGGTAAAAAGGTATGTCCGAAATTGTGTCACTTGTCAGAAATTTAGGGTCAGCTAGCAGAAACCAGCAGGATACATGTTGTCCCGACATGGTGTGCCGATTTTGTTGGACCTCTTCCGAAGTCCAAAGGACGCAACACGATCCTGCTCGTGTTTTTTGACGGCGAAATGGGTCGAGCTCGTCCGCCTCCGGAAGGCCACGACAGTGTGGCTAACCAAGACGTTTCGCAAGCAACCACAGATGCCTAGGGCCCTGTACGAGGAGGTGACGTGCGGAAATGGGAACGTCGCCGAGTGAAACAAACAAACAACACAAACTGTCGAGAGGCGCCGAGGGATTTGAGGCGAAATTAGCGCCGAAATACAACGAAACATAAGGTTATTATAGAGTAATAAGAAAAATTGCACGTAAACATAACACACATTGCATATTACTGCACCAGTAGCTAGGGGAACCAAAGTATAAGGCTTGTAGATAAGTTAAACAATTTATTTCCCCTCTCAATTAGTTGTCGTTCTTCTGAGGCAGGAGAATCCCAGTCAATGAGCGGCAAAGCCGCCGAGCAAGAATGGGCGACTTCTCAGAGACGGAGCCAGAAGAGAAAACCAGCCCGATGAGGCATTCGAGGATTGGAGTGGATGCAGAACCCGTGGACAGAAAATCCGAGTCTCCGCCGGTCTCTTCCTCCGAAGAGGAAGTCCAAGCGGAATGATCAGAAGACCGTCCGTCGGGAGAAGAGTGGGAGGTTATCCAAGATGCCCAATTCCCAGCACTCTGTATACGACGGCGAACTCCCGGACTACGACGGGGGATTCCGAGAAAGGATACCCGATACAACAAGAATCAGACTGTCTGGTCAGCCCGGAAACCAATGATGAGATCGCCACCAGTTTAAGGGACAACATCGGTGTCATCGAGAGGTCTACGGATCGACCAACTCCCTGATGACATCCAAGCATTATAAAAGGGCTGGTCAGGATAACTAACAAGAGTCGTTGATAGAAGCACCCATAGGTTGGAGATCGTATACCCCAGGGCGGATGCTTCCAAGCGAGTTGGTGGCGAAACTCGCCCAACCCAGGAGGGACCGGTTCTCACAGACCATCGGTGGGGAGACCTACCGAATAACCCGGAACCGCGACTGTTCAAAAAGGTGAACATGTACTTTTGTCCGCACTCTGGGAACAACTTGAAATTGCACCAATGAGTAAAATATTTTAGGTGCCACGCGCGGTTTTGTCAACATATATGTATTTAAGAACTATTTAAAAACACATCCGACCAGCGCACAAAAAGTGTATATGTACATGTAATAAGACTCGCCGCCTCTCAGGACGAGCTAGTTTAAGATGAATACATACACTTATATATAAGATGCAAGAATACCCAAAAAAGTCTTATCGCCTGTACAGAATGTCAAGAGCAATCTAACATAGATGACCCCCAGCGGGAAATATACATAAGGAATATGTAATTGGTACATAAGTGGATTAGCTATAAAATGGCGTGAGCGCCCAATAAAGAATCAGTTCCTAACAAAATACTGTTGTGTTTAGTCAGGGATTCGGCGGTTAGCGGTAAAAGTTGCCAGTCGAAAGCAGCGGTCCGAGCCGCTCCTAAGACAAGCGATGTACGTTGCTTACATATGGTCCTTCGAGCCGGATTAATTTCCATGCTCATGGAGACTGCCAAACTGTTCGGCATACTTTAACCAGTATCCCCGGTAGAAAGTCCGCAAGGAGCACCTCACGAGTGCACTACGGCAAGATTAGGGATATGAAACACATACAATAGGTTCCTAAAACTGCTGCGAGGGACAGGTCTGGT
>VNKC01005242.1:0-26664 GCA_008042775.1 Drosophila pectinifera
TTATATTTATATATATTTATATATATTTTATATATATTTTTTTATATAAATTTAATAATTTATATATTATTTTTATTATATTTTCTTAGGGTTTCTTCAGTTGTAACCTTACTTTGTACAAGAGATCCTTGGGGATCATGTATCCCCCTTAAAAACCCCAATCAAGTGTCAACGTTGACCGAGACTACAAGTTACTGAAAGCACATACACTTTTGAAGGGCAGTCACCACGTCTATATCTAGATCGTAGTAGTAGCTCTCTATTTTCTATTATGTTCCGGCTCTGATTTCGGAGATTTCTATACGATCGCGAACAAAATTCTTTATCGTAGAGACACAAGCAGACGAGGAACGACTGAGGAACCCATACATGGCCCGGTACCTTGCACAGATTATCATCCTGGGTGCCCAGGCGATGGGGCGAGCGTTCGTGAAGACGGTCCGCCAGGAGGTGGATGCCTTCCAGGAGGCGGCCCGCATCCACCGGGCCAGCAGCAGTACAGGGAGCACCAGTGGCGGCGGCGAAGGCGACGATATGTTGGTGAAGGGGATGACCCTGTCGGAGGCCAGGCAGATCCTGAACGTCAAGGACTTGGACGACCAAAAGGCGATCGACACGCACTACCAGCACCTGTTCCGAGCCAATGAGAAGCCCGTCGGCGGCTCCTTCTACATCCAGTCGAAGGTCTATCGCGCCAAGGAGCGCATTGACCAGGAGCTGGCCAAGCTGCAGGCGGCAGCCACGTCTCCACCTCCATCTATATCCGCGTCCCAATCCCCGGCTGAAGCCCAGTTCCAGGCCAAGAAGCCAGACCAAAAGAGCCGGTGATCAGTCCCAGCTGTATTCGCATCCCGGCCTGGCTGCTTGTTGGTGTGCAATGGAAACGTGTCCTGTCCCTTGTCTTTTCCACAATCCCAGAATAAATAATTCAAATGTGAATCATGTTTAAGAGGCCCATTGTAATTAGTCAACATTCCTGTCGCGAAAATATATCAAAATAATCGATATGTTGATATTTTTACAAATAATAAATATGTATAAATACATAAATAAGGCTAACTATCAAGCCAGCAAGTAAGGCTTAGAATGGCATGGATTAACCTCACTTAAATTATAACTAACTTTATTTCCAACTCATTTTCTTTAAAAGGGGTTGAGTTATCGCTGTTTTCCAGCGATATATATCACTTGATTTCGATATTTTGCTTTACAAGGGGAATATGTCATCGATAGATATACATACAAATAATAAATATGTATTTATAAGGCTAACTACCGAGCCAGCAAGTAAGGCTTAGAATGGCATGGATTAACCTCACTTAAATTAGAACTAACTTTATTTCCAACTCATTTTCTTTAAAAGGGGTTGAGTTATCGCTATTTTCCAACGATATATATCACTTAACTTCGATATTTTGCTTTGCAACGGGAATATGTCATCGATAAGACTTTCCTTCATTCATTCTTTGACAATCCTACTTTTAAGTTCCTGCTTTTATTTTGAGATATTTTTTGTAACTTGGTAATACCTCGGAAACATAACTAATTGACCGTGTTTCCGCAGAATCCGCAGTATGGCAACATGGAAGGAGTACATGGAGAAGGCAGAGGATGTGGCGGAGCAGGTCATCAGGCGGGGCCGGAGTGTGCTGCCCCAGGCCGCCCGCCTCTGCCTGATTGCCAGTTTCCTGGAGGACGGCATAAGGATGTTTGTGCAGTGGGAGGAGCAGCGCGAGTACGTGGAGGAGAGCTGGGGCTGCGGCAAGCTCCTGGCCACCGTGTTTGTGCTGGTCAACCTGTTGGGCCAGCTCGGCGGCTGCGGCATGGTGATGGCTCGCTGCAAGACTGACATAGCCGTGGCAGTGCTCCTCTTCATCGTGGTGCTCCAGATACTGGCCTACTCCATACTGTGGCACCTGAAGTTCCTGCTGCTGAAGCTGGCGCTGATCGGCGCCCTGCTCCTCGTCCTGGCCGAGGACCGGATCGAGCGAAGCCGCAGTCTGTTCGCCGGCCTGCCCTCGATGGGCGACCCCAGGCCCAGGGTCTTCATGCAGCTGGCCGGCCGCATCCTGCTGGCCTTCATGTTCATCAGCCTGATCCGCTTCGAGCTGAGTGTGTGGCAGGTGATCCAAGACACCAGCGGCGTCATTCTGATGGTGCTCGTCGTGCTCGGCTGCAGGACGAAGCTGTCCTCCCTCGTCCTGGTGGCCCTGCTGACGGTGCTGAATCTGTGCCACAATGCCTGGTGGAGCATTTCCCTGCAGGAGCCACGCCGGGACTTCCTCAAGTACAACTTCTTCCAGACACTCTCGGTGATTGGCGGCCTGCTCATGATCGTGTCCCTGGGCCCCGGCAGCGTCTCCATGGACGCCTACAAGAAGAAGTGGTAGGACATAAAGCCGTCTATTTAAATACATTGTTGGACTGAGCTCTTTTTAGCTTTAAAATTAGAAGATAAGTAAAAATAAAATAAATTGTAAACTAATAATTATTTGGTGTTGTTAATTATTAATTACTTTTAAGCTCTTAAACTGTCTTAAGCTTAAACATATTTCAAAAACTGAAAAACAAAATAAAATCTTTATTTACCAGTACTATTATTTTGGCCGCAACTGTATGCAGCCACAGTTGGATACCACAAATACACCTGTCTCTGTTACCCCTCTGCAAGGCTCCATCCTAACCGAACGCTATAAGCGTCTCTCTTACCTTACTGCAAGGCTCCATGCCAACCGAACGCTATAAGCGTCTCACTTTCGCTCGCACAGTAGACACTTGCAAGCAAAGCTTAAAAAGAAGAAAAGAATTAAGTTAAAAATAGTTTATAAGCTACGATCTGCGCTCTCGCAATGGATACTCCATTAAAATTGAATGGGAAATTAATAAATCGCTGGTTAATCTATGGCCACACACTTTAAAACTAATTTTCAGCGGCACATAGGCATAGGAGAATGAAAATGCAAATGAAAAAGAGCAACAATTTACATTCAGATGGCGTTTAATATCTGTTCGGGACATGTCATTGATCTCTATAATAAGGCACGTTCCACCAAAGCAAAAGTTGCCCACACACACACGTGAATATTGTATTATGGCAATTTTCAATTTGCGTATGCATTTTAAATGCAATTTTCCATTTTCCACCGCGGCAAAGCGAGGCGAGGCGCGGCGAGGTGAGGCCCAATAAAATGCAAGTGATTTATTTATACGCATTGTTCGACGAGGGACGAGGGACGGCGGTCTAGCGGGGCGCAGGGCTGCAGGCGAACCGAACTCTTAATAAAAACAATTAAGCCAAATTGGCCACAATTGTAGGCAAAAATTAAATAAAAACGCAAATAAATTGGAATTGGATGAGCAAATAAAGAGCGCGCCTTGATCAAGATGGCGCAAAAGTGACTGGAAAGTGTATGACGGTGCGGGAGAGGCGAGCGGGCACTTGAGTGGAAAGGCAGCCGAGTGTCGTCATCATCATCAACGGGACATCGCTTCGCATCGCATCGCTTCGCAGCCCGGCAAGCTCACACAAGTGCGGAAAATCGAGAAGAGTGACACTTGTGCACTGGAAAAAATAAAACCTAAACGAATGCATTAAGTATTATTATAATAATAGCGAGCTTTCCTTATCTAGAAAGAGATCAGACTAGAGTAGAGCAGTCAAGTCAAAAAAGGCTTAAATAAATTCCAGCAATTAATAGTATTGATTTTTATTTAAAAAAAACCTGCAAAATAGTTTAATTAATTAATAATAGTTTAATTAATAAATAAAACGATTTTGTTTGAAAGTTTTATCCATTAATTTAAATTATTTGACAGCATTTTAAATTATTTTCTTATTTAATGTTTCACACTGAATACGGCTTTAATTCGCTCAGTGTACATACAGATATTGGCAGAAGTGCAGCGGCAAATGATGAGCAGCAAAGTCGACGATGCGATTTGCGTTCTTTCTTATTTTATTCTTTTTTTTTTAACATTTCTTTATTTTTTTTTATGCAGAAACTCGATTTAACTTTTTAGTATGGAAAAACTATTCAGGTCTAATGGCACGAAAGAGAATAATGACGCGCAATACACTTCGACAGTTTAAGCGGATTCACATGATTACAACTGAGTAGGGAGTGGGGAGAGGGGAGAGGGGAGGGGAGAAGGAGAAGGGCGAGTGGACCGTGGAGAATGGAGAGCGGAGAGTGGAGAGTGGAGAAAAGAGCGGGCTATAAGTAATGATGTCTGTCGATGTTTGCAGAAACTTGTTAACCATTTGAAGGCGACAAATGTCGAGCGCATTAGACCAAGTTATAGGAGAGCACAGTGGGTTAAATATTTGAAAAATATTTATTAAAAATATAAATAATTATTACAAGCAGCCTTCGGTACTCAGTTGTTTTAGAAGAGAGCAATCTTTACCTAATTAGTATTTAATTCTGACCAACTTCATCGTTTAGAACCTGTTGAAAGTCTCAGACCTTTTGTTCCTTTTTAACATTATTACATTAACATTTCTACTTAACATTATTATTTTCCCTAAGCACTTGTTAAAGCTTTTATTATATTTTTTATTATTTTAGTTCCATTTTATGGCAGCAACACCTCCCAAACCATCCACTGTGCCACAGAGTCTTTATCTCCATCAGGCACTTGATGGCGTCTAGCTTCAGTCGAGAGCTTCTAACAAATTGCTTAAGTTATCGGGCCAAGAGGGGAGCCCAGGAGAGCTCCGCTCTCGTAGTTTTAACAAATTTATTGCTTTTAATTGCAAATATTTGACAGGGCAAAAATCGATGAGGATTAAACATGGCCTAATAAAGTGGCTGGTTTATGGGCGAAAGGTAGTGGGGAGTGCAAGAAAAATGCATGTCATGCTCCTGGTACAGTGTGCCCTGCTAGAGGGTGACACTGTAGACACTGTAGTCGCTGTGATTGCCTAATTCAATTGCTATTCAAATCATATAATTTCATTTTTTTTGCGGCACGGATGTTGTAATCACATTACGTATACGACCGCAGGACGCGCGCATGTGGCGTATACTTGATGCGCGGCATACGGCCAAATCCAATTTCCCGCTGTGCGAATGGAAATTGCTCGCTTCATTCCCGTACATTGTTCCGCCGGTTCATTCCTTGCGAAGAAGTACGCTTTGTCTCCGGCTTACCCCTCATTTGTCGCCGCCGCCTGTATTTATTTTATTTTTTTTTTTTGCATATTAATATTGTTAAAAGCGAGCCGCCGCCCGCGGGCGTCGCTCTACAAAATTAGCCAGCCATTCATGAAGCACTCCGCCAGCCGCCATTCAGCGTTCCGGGAATCCCATCATGGAGCAGCCCAGGCAGGGCGGGTGGGCGGCGGAGGCCATATCAATTTACCCACCGGAAGGCACGCAGGAGCAACATCGGTGGCAACAAAAGGTATGAATCGGCCTGGTCCTTCTCCGCGGGAGTTCAAAAATCGTAAACATATCCCCAAAGTGTTCCCAGGAAGAGTACAGGGCTTAACAAATAAAAACAAATAAAACTAAGTGGTATCTGGGGGTTACCAGAGTTAGCAGAGTCTTCAAATTAATTAAATCACTTAATAATTACACTTAATTTAATAACCACTAATTATTTTGGGTAGTAAATCCCTTAAAGAGTACTTGTAGCTAGTCCTCACTGTAGCCTTGTAATGTGAGTGTGCGTCTCTGTCCGTTTGTATGCACTTATTAATGCGTATTCATTGTCACATCCGGCGCGAGGAAATTATATTCCCCACCAGGCGGGACTCCTCCTCCGGCCCAATCCCAATCCGGAGCCCACTGCTCCTTGTCCAGCTACCCCCGACTACCTCTTCCAGAGCCACAATCATCGACTCATTTGCCTCGCCTTGCCTTGCCTTGCGGAGAGCAGACGCTCTCCTTTTGTCGATTTAATTGAAATAATTGCAAAAATGCAAATTGAATGGACAACAGTTGACACAGGATATTAACCATGGACGAGCATGGCCAGGAGCAACAGGAGCAGCTGGGTGTGGGTGCTCCCTGGCTCCCGCCGAGCCAGGACCATTAATGAGCTAACGAATGGTCGCAGGATAATTGAGTGGAGACCACATGTGCAGCTGGGCGGGATCAATGAACCCTTGTCGCGGATCGAGCAAGTAGTAGTAGTTCCCTGCCCTATTTAAGGTGTAAAAATTTACGAACTTAAGTAAAGTTCAGGAGAAGTATCGGCATCATTGGTAATCGCTATTGGATCGATATTCCAGAGCTCGATAACGATGAATTTTTCCATGGAAACCCCCACAGATGCCATCCGTAATGAGGCCAGGAGATATTCCGTTCCCTGCCCTATTTAAGGTGTAAAAGTTTACGAACTTAAGCAAATTTCAGGAGAAGTATCGGCATCATTGGTAATCGCTATTGGATCGATTTTCCACAGCTCGATAACGATGAGTTTTTCTATGGAAACCCCCACAGATGCCTTGTGGCCTGGCGGGCATCCGTAATGAGGCCAGGAGCGAATCCGTTCCCTGCTCTATTTAAGGTGTAAAAGTTTACGAACTTAAGCAAAGTTCAGGAAGAAGTATCGGCATCATTGGTAATCGCTATTGCATCGATATTTCAGAGCTCGATATCGATGAGTTTTTCTATGGAAAACCCCACAGATGCCTTATGGCCTGGCGGGCATCCGTAATGAGGCCAGGAGCGATTCCGTTCCCTGCTCTATTTAAGGTGTAAAAGTTTACGAACTTAAGCAAAGTTCAGGAAGAAGTATCGGCATCATTGGTAATCGCTATTGCATCGATATTTCAGAGCTCGATATCGATGAGTTTTTCTATGGAAAACCCCACAGATGCCTTATGGCCTGGCGGGCATCCGTAATGAGGCCAGGAGCGATTCCGTTCCCTGCTCTATTTAAGGTGTAAAAGTTTACGAACTTAAGCAAATTTCAGGAGAAGTATCGGCATCATTGGTAATCGCTATTGGATCGATATTCCAGAGCTCGATATCGATGATTTTTTTCTGTGGAAACCCCCACAGATGCCATCCGTAATGAGGCCAGGAGCGATTCCGTTGTCCGGCAGACATTGGCCACATTGTGCAGTGGCTCCCATTTACACAGGACGAGTGATACGGGGAGGAGGCGTGGCCGGATGCGGTGGCAACTCTGGCCTAAGCCGCGTCCTCATCGAATGTTGTCGATGTCGATGCCGATGACGATGACTCTGCTCTGTGTCTGGGCAACTTCCGCTGCATTGAGTGTGACTCTGCGAGTGTGTGTGTGTGTGTGTGTGGAGTGTCCTTTTATCCTGCGTACCCGCGACTACGTGCGTGTGTGTGTGTGTGTATGGCCGCAGGTTGCACCGTAATTGTGTTGATTAGCTAATTAGATGTAATTTCGCGGCCGGAAATTGGCAGTTGGTGCAGTCGGGGCGGCAGCCATTAGGAGGACGACAGTCCTCGCCGCTGCTGCCCCGCCCATGCAAATTTTTAAGTGCCACCGCAGCGTAATCTTGTCATGAATATGTTTGTTTAGCCAGCGAAGCCTTGAAGAGTTCCGCTTTATAGGATTCGGATCCCGATCCCCCTTCCTTTTCGCTCTTCAGCGCTGCTTTTTTTTTAACGCCGCCCCTGTCGCTTGGATGATGCTGACGTAAAAGTCGCGCCATAAAAATTCATTGCCAAGCGGGCAGGGAACGGGAACGGGAACGGGGATGGGGATGGGGACTAGGATGTGGCAGTGGATGTGGTAGTGGCACTGGCAATTGCCGAGAGTAGTCGCAGTCCAGACTGAGCTGCAAAAAGCCACTGGAGCGCCGCTTGGGTAACGGATCTGAAACTTCAACTGGGCCACGACGATTCAGGGAGCTGGGCGAGCCACAGGCCAAGGAATCATTTACAGCTTTAACCAAACAATTATTTATAGTCTGAAAATATTTCCACAAGTCTTATTTATATATTTCCCAGCTTATTAACATCTACAAGGCAAACTTCCTTTAAAGAAATGTTTTTATTTAATATATTTATTTAATATATATCTACTTTAATAATTCCCAATCAGCCAGCAGATGTAAGTGATGTATAAAATCCAAAAATAGGAAACATTTTATAAAAGGAATTGCATAAAGTTCTTTCTTTATTTTTTTTCGCTGCTTTTACCCTAAACAGCGCAGCGTATTAAAGGCGACAGTGGGGAAAATGTGGGCTGGAAAATGGGAAATGTGTTGGGAAATGGCTGGCGACGGGCGACGGGGGATGGGCGATGGTGGATGGGATGTATCGCCTCAGACTGTGCGACGAAAACGACATCGCAGGCAATGAGCTTAAGTTCAATACATTTACTTGAATTTCCAGCGAGCGACAAGGACGAAGACGATGTCGTTGACTAGTTGGCTCCCAAGGATGAGTCGCAGGCAGGGCGAAGGAAGGGGTCTGGGGTCCAAGGAAGCAGCAAAAGCTGGAAAGCCGCACACGGAGAGAATATTTTGGGTAGCTTGGAAATATATATATATTATAGGGAATTATATAATATATATAATAATATATATCAAGAAGTATAAATAAAATAAAAGGCGATGACTAAAGACGACGAGAATGAAAGCAGGGCAGCGAGTAAAGCAGACAACGTTAAGAGCAAAAAGACGAGTAAGGACGACGAGTAAAGAGCGAAGATGTTAAGAGCAGAAGAACGAGTAATAACGACGAGTAAACGAAGATAAACGAAGAAGACAACGAGTAAGGCGAGAGAGTAGAGAATATTTAGATAGCTTGGAAATATATATATATTATAGGATATTATGAAAACCAATATAATACATATCAAGAAGTATAAATAAAATAAAAGGCAATGACTAAAGACGACGAGAATGAAAGCAGATCGACGAGTAAAGCAGACGAGGTTATGAGCAGAAGGACGAGTAAGGACGACGAGCAACGACGAGTAAAAACGAAGAGGTAAAGAGCAGAACAACGAGTAATAAAGACGAGTAAACGAAGATCAAGATAACGAGTAAGGCGAGAGAGTAGAGTTTCTACATATAAGATCTAAGCATTGTATTAAATAAATATATACTTCCTCGATTACATTATTCCTAATTCCTAAATTCCTAACAATTATTAACTAATACCACATCTATGTCCATATATTTGTATCTTCATATCTTTTTTCTTTGCAGTGTAGAAACCCGAAGCCGGGCAACGTTGTGCCCATTACAGACAGTTTTTGTGGCGAGAAATTTCAAAAAGCTCAAATGTGCGAGGCGATAAGCAAAGCAGCCAGAGATTGGCCCTGCTAAGGTCCTGGCAGCACGGCTGCTGGAGGAGTGCAGGCGGGGAGGGAGGGAGGCAATGGCAGCACTTACATGTAACCAGTCGATGGCGACAACGGCAGCCGCAAATGTTGCAAGGATTGCCGGCAAGAAGCACACACAGAATTGATGTCTATGTGGTGCGGCGGCGAAGGACGAAGGACGAAGGACGAAGGAGGCAGGACGAGCGAGGCAACTATTCGGGGGTGGTCCTTGCCAGATCGGCGGGGGTTGATTCGCCAGCGCAAGTTTTGGTTTTCAAAATTTATCGCTTTTAGATAAAACGTTTTGCGTTTTTACGATACGAGCAGCGAACACTTTGGCCAACTATCCTCGAAGCCAAGCGCAGCTGGAAGGGATGTCCTTCGGGCCACACCAGGCGGGGGAGGAGGAGGAGGAGGAGGCGGAGGAGGAGCGACTGGGAGTGTGGATTATGAAGTAATTTAATTAAAACGCCTGGCCCGCAAATAAATCCAGCATTATTTATGCCGCCCCATTGGAGCTGCGTGGCAGGAGTCGCCGCTTAAATCCGTATTTTTTGCTGCTTAATATTACTTCAAAATATTTTATTTACAGAATGCTTAGTTCTAAGGAGAATTCATTAAAAAATAAATACAATTTCCTGGTCTTAACGATGCTCGAAGCTAGTAGCTTGAAGGATTTAATTTCCAAAGAAACCTATCAGCTTCTTCTCATTTCTTTATAATTAATTTCAGATTTATAATTACAAATTTGATATTTAATTTATTTTCTCAGCTTGTTCCGGAAAAACCTTGCCACCTTGCAGCCGCAATCCTTGGGCAGTAGCAGCTCCAGGACGAAGACCACTGTTGCTCCAAGATTGGCCCAGAGGATGAGCCAGAAGAGGGCCGCCAGCTCGCGCATGGATAGCACGTTTTGGTGGACGGAATCCTCGGAATCCAAGAGCCGCGGATCGCCGTCGATCCCGTCCAGGGTGGTGAACTCGGTGGCATCGATCCTGGCCACACTCTCGTCCTTCTCGTCCACGGCACTCACATACTGGCGCGTCCAGTGCTCCAGGAAGCCGTGGGCATGGGCCTGCTGGATCTGCTTGTTCAGGACGCCGACCAGGTGCGAGTGGCGGCGCACATAGAAGGCCAGCTGCTGGGTGTAGATCCGCTCCCGGACCAGGTGCAGTCGCCGGCTGATCGGATGCACCTTCCGGAAGTAGCCAAAGTACTCGTACGGCGTCAGGATGGCCCTGCGCTCCGCGGTGCCGCTCTGCCGGGCCACGGCGGGAAAGGCCTGCAGCTCACTGCCCTCCAGATGGACCAGCTGGCGCGGCTGCAGCTCCGGCAGGCTGGCCAGGATCCGGGCCTCGTTCACCTCCGCCAGCTGGATGGTGAATCGCTGGGCCAGCACCTCGGCGATAGTCTGGGGCGGATTGCGCTGCGTGTCCTGGCGCAGCAGCTGGTACATCCCCGACTGGTAGCCGCCGCGCAGGACCAAGGAGGACAGTAGCCAGGTGAGGATTACCAGCCGGCCGGGCGTCCCTCGGGGCAGGAGGCGAGTGGGAAGATTCCCGCCGATGCTCAGCACCAGCAGGTGGTAATAGGGATGCGGTGGCATCTGCTGGCGGGGCCAGTGCCTCGCCACCACAGCCAGGAGCAGGCAGGCGAGGATCAGCACCGCGGCAATGGTCTGCCACAGGTGGGGGCCGAAGGGAAAGGCCAGCTTCTCGTAGGCGGAGTAGGCGCTCTGCAGGTTGGTCACCAGCATGATGTGGCTCATGAAGTAGTACGTGGACTGGGAGTAGGGAATCTCGCTGCCTTCACTCGGCTTGAAGTGGAATCCGCCCAGGGAGAAGTCCGCGTGCTCACCGAAGATCTGTGGGGGAGAAGATGGACATGGACAGGAGACCCTCTCAGCTCAAGTGGATAGATAATACCTTGTCGAAGATGCTGCCCGACTCGTCGAAGGTGGCCAGGACCTCGTCCTTGTTCATCCAGTAGATGCCGAGGCTGAAGTTGAGGTGGTCGGCTAGGAACTGCAGCAGCTCCCCCTCGATGCCCACAAAGGAGTGGGTATCGGGCCGCCAGACCAGGTACGGCATGTCCTCCCAGGTGGCGCAGGTCAAGCGGCAGCCATGGAAGTTGCCCAGCTTATCCGGGAAGTACTCGGAGCTGGCCCAGCGCCGGGAGTCCAACTGGAAGCGGTTCACCACGCTGGCTGTGATCACCTGGCAGCCGTGGTCGGCGGCGAAGGGAAAGTAGCTGACCATGATGAGCTGGCCGGCGCTGGCGGGAGAGCGCAGCACCAGGCCCACGTTGAGGACACTGAGGCGCCAGAGCAGCCTCAGGGCCACCTGCACCTCCTCGCCATCCGCCTCCGTCGGCAGGGACACGTAGACCAGGGTGTGCGAGAGATCCTGCGTGGCCCGCATGCCTGCGTAGAGCCCGGCCAGGGACTGCAGCTCATCCACCAGCACCAGGACGGCGTGCACATACGGCTTGTGCTCCATGGGGGTCTGCCGGAAGAGCCTCCTCGCCTGGCCCGTGGCCGGCAGGCTGACCAGCAGCCGGCTGAGCAGCTCCTCCAGGTGCCAGGCCGAACCCGGCTTGCCCCTGAGGTTCGTGTATATGTACAGGGTCTTCAGTCGCCCCATCGCCGAGTTCGCCACCACTTGGACTAGGGCCTCCGCCAAGCCCTGTTCCATTCCAGGTTCCATTCCAGGTTCCATTCCAGGTTCCCTTCTAGGTTCCATTCCAGGTTCCATTCCAGATCCCAGTCGTAGCTCTGAGCCAGCAAAAAGGAGGCAGCAGAACAGCACTCGTGGCCAGCACTGCATGGCTAAGGAGTCACCCAAGGAATGAATGGAACAGAGCCTCGGGCTCTGACCACGTGGAGCCGCTTCCTCCAGTGACACCCCGGGGGAAATCTTCGGAGTGCCCTCTAATCATATCCCATGAACAGGAGCTCCCCTGGGGCCTTGGGCTGGTTACATGTCCCGATGAAGCCAACCCATTATTAGCTCCTCGTGGCACTGTCAATAGCGGGCATATATGTATAATTGGTATATATAATTATATATATGATTAATTGGTATATATATAATCTTTAGTCTTTCCTAATATGATTTTAGATTTATATGGAGAGATTGTATTTATATTTCTTCATAATTTATTTTCATAAATTATATATCTCAAATATCTTATTTTCTGGCTCACATCCTTTACCGCTTGGTTGGCTTTAGAATTCCCAACTGGATCTGGCAGTTTCCAGTTTAAATTTATCTAAATATTGTGCCTTTATATAAGCATTAGTTTTTCCATAATTTATTTCCATACATAAAAAAGTGGAACATATATATAATTGGTATATATATATATATATAATTAATTGGTATATATATATAATCTTTAGTCTTTCCTAATATGGTTTTAAGTTTATCTGAATAGATTGTTTTAATATTTCTTCATAATTTATTTACATAAATTATATATCTCAAATATCTTATTTTCAGCCTCACATCTCTTACCGCTTGGTTGGCTTTAGAATTCCCAACTGGATCTAGCAGTTAACAGTTTATATTTATCTGAATAAATTGTCTTTATATTAGCATTAGTTTTTCCATAAATAAATCGCGGGCATATATGTATAATTGGTATATATATATATATAATTAATTGGTATATATATATATATTATTAATTAGTATATATATATATATAATTATTTGGTATATATATATATAATCTTTAGTCTTTCCTAATATGATTTTATCTAAATAGATTGTCTTTATATTAGCATTAGTTTATCCATAATTTATTTCCATAAATTATATATCTCCATATCTCATTTTCAGGCTCACATCTCATACCGCTTGGTTGGCCTTAGAATTCCCAACTGGATCTGGCATATATCAGAATATATTTTCTGTTCTTTCTTTCTTCTTCTAAGTAAAAAATGTATTATTTTATATATTTTTTATTGGCATTTAACAAAAGTCTAGTCATCAACATCGTCGTCGTCGTCGAAACTGAAGTAGTCGATGTCGTTGTCCTCCCGCCCGCCTTCGCTGCTGACGATGTCCTGGGGTTCACTGCTCTCCTTGGCCACCGCCTCCTTGTCCGTCTCCGCCTCCTGCTCGGACTCCTTGTCCCTCTCCTCCTCGAAGAGGCTGCGCTCGGCGGCACCCAGCTCGTAGACAGGTTCCTCCTCCTCCGCCTCCGCCTTGGGTTTGGCTTTAATCTCTGGACCGTCGTCGCTAATCTTGCCCAGAATGGGGGGCTGCACCTCCACGCGGGTCTGGTTCTGGTGGTGATTCAGCATGCCCTTGTAGAGGTGGGGAAACCGTCGCTGGAAGTCGATCTTGATCCGGAGCAGCCGCTCCAGCATCCCAGGCGTGAGGATACCCGATCCTTGCTGGCTTCCCATGATGTGCGTGTCCCGGCGACGGCGGCCATCCTTCAGGTAGGCGGCGTAGCTGCCCCCGCCCGTGTACAGAGGATAGTGGGGATCGTAGGGCTTGGTGTTCCAGGGATCGTCGGGTCTCTCCACGGGCAGCAGGCCCATGAACGGATGCAGCAGTCCCTCGCCGTAGGTGAAAATGGAGCCCACTTGGGGGTCAGATGATGGTGCGGGTGCGGATGCGGGTGCTAGTGGTGCTGATGGTGGTGGCAGTGCCTCGGTTTCGGTTTCGGTGGCGGATGGTGCTGATGATGGACTGATATGCAAATGGAAGATGAAGATGGAGGGATTCGATGGTTAGCGAACTACTTTGTCTAGGCTCTAAGCTAGGACTATGATTATGCTAATGGTAATGGTTATGGTTAGGATTAGGATTAGGTTTAGTCGGATCAGGACGAACTTAAACCCTAATGTAGCTTCTGATGGTGGTGACGGTGGCGGGGATCGCGGACTGCCTGCGGCGCAGCCTCTTGCGCTTCACCAGCTGGGGGCTGCTCCTGGGGGTCTTGGAGAGGCCATTGGAGGAGCTCTGCGAGGAGGAGGAGGTGCTCTTGGAGGATCTCCTTCGCAAGGAGCTGGATCTGCGCTCCTTCTGCAGCTGCAGACGCAGGAGATCATTGAGCACATCCACCAGGCGGTCCAGCTTGGTGCCACTCACGCTGGCCTGGGCGGTGATCCTGGGATAAGTCCTGGCCGGCGAGGGGGTCACCTTTTTGGGACGCTGCGGCAGCCTGGCGTGGCGAGTGGACCGCCGACTGTCGACCTCACTCCCCGTCTCCATCTCCGCCTCCGTCTCTGGCTCCTCTGGCCTGATCCTTGGACTGCCCCCTGCCGTGCTCCTTCTGCGCAGGAACTTGCCGCGCATGGCATAGGGCGAGGGTGTGGTGGAGGCGTCCCTGGAGGAGGCGGAGGAGGAGTCGCCGCCAATCTTGTTAAGAGCCAGGTTCAGCATGTAGGCCCTTTGCTTCACACTCAACATGGCTGCCGCCCTCTTGGCCTTGACCTCCAGGTCGGAGGCAGCAGCGGGCTCATCTGCCTGGAAGTCCGGATAGGAGGGGTACTCCTGGCTCAGGGGAGCCTCGTAGGGCGATCCCCTCGGCAGCTCCAGGTGGCCGCCTTCGGCGTACTGACGCTCGTGGCTCTTGGTCAGGTAGTCGGTGTCGTAGCCCCGATTGGCCAGGATGCGCTGCCAGTCGTCCTCCTCGTAGCCCAGCTTACTGGTGGAGGCGGAGGCGGCGGCAGAGGCTGTGCCCAGCTTCTCATCCACCTTGGCTATGGCATTGGCCTCCTTGGAGGCGGGAGTGGAGGGAGAAGCCAGGGGCGGACTGGGAGTAGTTGGGGACTCTGTGGTGTCCTCGTCCTGATCATCAGACGGCTGCTCTGGCTGCTTCTCCGTGGCGGACTCTTCCTGTTCCTTTTCCTTTGTCTCCTCCTTAGGTTGCTCCTCAACCTGGGCCTGCTGCTCCTCCTCCTTGATGGGCTTGGTCTCCTCCTGCTCCTCCTTCGCCTCCTCCTTGACCAAATTCACCTTGAGGTGCTCCTGTATCTTCTTGCACCTTCTGTTGGCATCCAGGAGCTGCATCTTCAGCGCATGCACCGCCTTGTGGAGCTCGTGGATCTCCTCCTGCTGCTGGGACATGGCCGTGGTCAGGCGAGAGGTCTCGGCAGCCGCCGAGTCCTGCTGCATTTCCTCCGTCTCCTTGGGAGGACTCTCCGTGGTGGTTGAAGAGGTAGGAGTAGCCTCCGAGGTGGCACTGGCTTCTGTGGTGTTTGCCGGCGGAGGAGCAGCTGTTGTCAGCCGGACAAAGTCCTGGTGATGATACTGGTGAGGGAGCTGCTGCTGCTCAAGCTGCTCATGCTCTAGCTGCTCCTGATCCTGATCCTCGTCGTACTGATCCCCGCCAATTTCCAGCGGCTCCTGGCTGGCCCGCTCCAGAGCCTCCCGGATGGAGGCCGCATTGTAGCGCATCAGAGCCTCGGCCGGGTCCTCGTCCGGACTCAGGGTGATCTCCTTGAGGCCCATCTTGTACTCCCTCCTCAACTCGTTGAGGGAGCCCTCATCGATGGTCTCCAGGGTTCCATACTCGGCGGTACTCCGTCGGCTCCTTCGACTCTTGCAGGGACAGCTCCTGGATAGCTTTCCCGATCCCCTAGAGCCGCACTGGCAGCTACTCCCGCAGCGGCACAGTGACCTGCCGCAGGCGCAACCCTTGGACGCCGAGTTGGACTCTGCCACGTCTGCCTCTGCATCCCCATTCCCTTCCCGCCCTAACCTGCTGTGGGGGATACCTTTGGCTAACCTTTTGTGGACTTGGTGCGTGGGCGCCGGTGTGGTTGTCGTCAGGGAGGGAGCAGCGGTGGCTCCTGGCGACCTGGCGACCTGGCCTGGCTGCGGGTTTATTGTCTGAAATGCGTCGCCTGTTTAATGCCATGAGAAGAAGGGCGAATGAATCGTATGAAATGGATCAGATGGCGTCTATGGATCTACGGGTTGTGTCATGTGGCGTGGTGCTCATGTGCTCATGTGCTCATGTGTGGTGTCTAGTGGTGTCTCAACTCACCCTGGCCATGGTCTGGTGCCGGCGCAGCATCTCGTCCACCTCGTCATTGCCCACGGCTGCCCGGTAGCCCTGCGAGGATGGCCTCTGGTAGGAGGAGCCGCCTCCTCCGTAGGCATTCGATCCGTAGCCACCGCCTCCGTAGCTGGTGCCATAGCTGGGAGGGGCATAGCTGTAGCTGGGCCGGGCGTAGCTGGGTCCTGGTCCATAGCTGGGCCGGCCATAGCTGGGTCCGGGTCCATAGCTGGGTCCGGATCCGTAGCTGGGTCCGGATCCATAGCTGGGTCCGTAGCTGGGACGCTGCTGGGGCGTGGAGTAGTACAGGTTCACCACCGTGGGGGATGAGGACGACTTGGACTTGGACTTCTTGCGCTTGTCGCCGCCGAGTCCCAGGGCATCCACTGTGGGGGAGACGGATACGGAGATGGAGTCACGAGAGCGAAAGACGCCGTAGAGATTACCTTTGTGCCGGGCGGTGCCCTCGTTCTCCTTCATCTGGGGACCTGCCTCGCCCACGATTGCCTCCTCGGTTCCCTGGTCACCTTGGTCCAAGTGCTGCTCTGGCTCCGGCCTGGGCTTCTCCTCGGCCCACTGGCGTTCAGCTGGCATGGATCCTTGACCTGGCATTTGCCTCTGCTGCTCCTCGGTTCTCTGCTGCTCCTCGGTCCTCTGCTGCATCTGCTGGATCTGCTGGATCCTGGCCGGGTCCTCGGTCCATTGAAGCTGCTGCTGCTGGGAGGTGGGATTCTCTGCCGCCATTTGGCGATGCTCCATCATCATGGGTCTCTGTTGCATCATCTGTGTGGGATCCTGCATCATTTGCCTCTGCTGGTGCATCATCATGGCATCCTGCTGGATCTTGGCCTGCTCCTCGGCCCACTGTCTCTGCTGCATCTGCTGGATAGTCTGGGTATCCGCCTCCGTCATCTGTCGCGGCTGCTGGGTCATCATGGGATTCTGCTGGATCATCTGGCGCTGCTGCTGCATCTGCTGGAGAGCTTGAGGATCGGTCATCATCTGCCTCTCCTGCTGCTGCTGGATCATCATGGGATTCTGCTGGATCCTCTGTAGATCCTCTGCTGCCATTTGCCTTTGCTGGATCTCAGCCTGCTGTCTTTGCTGCTGCATCTGCTGGATAGTCTGAGGATCTGTCATCATCTGCCTTTCCTGGGTCATCATGGGATTCTGCTGTATCCTTAGTGGATCCTCTGCTGCCATTTGCCTTTGCTGGATCTCGGCCTGCTGTCTCTGCTGCTGCATCTGCTGGAGAACTTGAGGATCGGCCATCATCTGCCTCTCCTGGAGCATCATGGGATTCTGCTGGATCATCTTGGTATTCTGCTGGATAGCCTGAGGATCTGTTTTCATCTGCCTCTCCTGCTGCTGCTGGATCATCATGGGACCTTGCTGGATCATCATGGGACCTTGCTGGATCATCTGTGGAGTCTCTGCCATCATCTGCCTCTCCTGCTGCTGCTGCATCATCATGGGATTCTGGTGCTGCATCATCATGGGATTCTGCTGCCTCTGCTGCATCTCCTGGATCATTTGGCGCTGTTGCTGCTGCTGCTGCTGCTCCGCTTGCTGGGCTGTCTCCTCGGATGTCCTGTAGGCGGCGTAGATCTTGTCCTGCTTGTCCTTCTCAGCGGCATCCTTCTGCTCGTTGGCCATGCGGTAGGCGTAGGCCATGATCTGGACAATGTCCTCCTTGGACATAGGCTGGCCGGGCTGCTCCGAGTGACGCTTGTATCCGCCAGAACTACGCTGCTCCGTGACCCTGGCCTTGCGCTGCGCCTCCTTCTGGAGCAGCCGCCGGACGTAGTCGTCGCGGAGAGCCCGCTCGATGTCCGAGCGGGTGATCTTGTGGACGGGAGTCCGGCTCAAAGGATAGCGGATCTTGTAGGGGGAGTCCTTACCCTGTACAGAGGCACTGGAGCGCATCTCCTTGGCCATCAGCTCGATCTTCTGGAGCAGCTTCAGCTCGGCGATCACCTGCCGCTCGAAGGCCTTCAGCTTGGCCTCCACGCGCCGATCCTCCTCCTCCGTGGCTTCCGGGCGGTCCGGCTGGCTTGGCATGCGGAACCAGAGGAGTGGCACTCGCTCCTGCTCCTCCTGGCCGCTCTTCTCCAGCGCCGTCTTGATCTTCTGCTGGGCCACCTGCGCCTCCGGAGCATAGGCCACCTCTGGCCTCACCCGCACCTCGGAGATGTCGGAGGCGGCCGGTGTGGGGAACATTTGGCCCAGGAAATCAAAGTTGGCCGGCGGCAGGCTCGGAGGCGCCACCTGTGGCACCTGGGAGAGCAGGCTCATGGTCTGGCCCAGCATGGCGTTGGCATCGAAGTTGGGCAGGTTCCAGGGCGCCTGGCCCAGCACTGGAGTGGCGGACGGAGCTGCGGCTGGCGTTGGGACGGAGGCGGCGGCGGAGGCCGGAGCCGGTGGAGTCTCGGCATCAGCAGCTGGAGCGGCAGCTGGCGGGGGCACGGCTGGAGGAGGAGCACCTAGCATGCCCTGCAGGCCCGAGAAGCCCGGCAGACCCTGGAGCGCCGAGAAGGCCGCCTGCGGATTCATCAGTGACTGGCCCACCATGTTGGGGTCCAGAGGAGGCAGGTTCGGAAGGTTCTGGAAGCTGGAGAGGAACGCGAAGGGGTTCCCTGGATTCGCAGGATTCGCAGGCTCGTTCTGGCGGGTGACTCGCGTCTTGGCCGCGGCATCGTCGGCCAGGACAAGCACCACCTTGGAGGGGGCCGCCTGGAGGGCATCCGTGGGAGTGGGGGCGCCCAGGAAGGAGTAGGCGGGGAAGAGGCTGCCCCAGTGGATGAGGCTACCCAAAGCCGGGAACATCAGGTAGAAGGCGTCCACCGTCGGGTTGCCCCGGTTGAAGGCCCTGATGGGCGGCGTCTGCGACAGGATCTGCGGGATCATCTTGATTTATATGAAATCCTTTAGAGAAATTCCTAGCCGGAACTCACCTTGGCATCTGGAAAGGTGTCACCATTGGCCGTGTCCGTGGCGGTGGCTGTTGCCCCATCTCCGGCATCCTCGGCCGCCTTTGCGGCGGCGGCGGGTCCCTGGCCCAAGGTGGCCGGGTCGCAGGAGGTCTGAGCTGCCACCTGGACGCCGAGGAGCGCCAGGATCAGCAGCTGGCTGTGCGGTCTCATCCTGGAATTACTTTGGGGCTGAAGTCTCGGGAAGATCGGTCGATGCGATCGCTGTGCGCCGGAGCTCGTTGGCCGACTGACTGCCGATTGCCGCCGGACAGTGGCCCAAATAGATTTTTTGCCCCGGCAGAAGTGTCGACGTCGTCGGATTCGTGACCGATGCACTGCAGCATTTTGCACGCATGGAGGGGGGGAAGGGGAGTGGCCAGTGGTAGTGCTTCCGTGTGTGTGCCCCCAATCGAGAACGAGACCGCAGCAGCCGCCGCAGCTGCAAGAGCTGCAGAAACCTTGCTCAACTATTCCGCTGGCCAGTTGCCGTTTCCATGGAATCAGCGCGAATGGTGCACGGTAAACAGTCCGGCAGTCCGGCTGTCCGGCGGAAGGCCAGGGCCGGAGCCACGCGGAAGGGGTGAAAGAGCAGTCCACACAATAAAAAAATATACTTGTACACTATAAAAAAATTATACTTACTGGATAATACTGAACGGATTAAAATTACATTAATATTTCATTATTTTTAATTTAGTTTGTTTTATATTTGATTAACTGAATAATACTGTCAATAATATTTGACTATTATTAATTTAGTTTGTTTTACTTTTGTTTTGTTTGTTTTGCTTAGTTCTAAAAAATAATAATTGGGGCTTTGATAGACAAGCAAACGGACAGAGTAACAGTTTGGAGAATGGCATTTAATTCTTAATTATTATTTATATTATTGATAATTGGGGTTTTAACGGACAAGCAGACGGACAGAGGAGAAGTTTAACGAATGGCATTTAATCCTTAATTATTTATTATTTATTTTATTTATTGTATTAAATCTTAAACTATAATAATTGGGGTTTTGACGGACAAACAAACGGATAGAGTAGCGGGCATTATTATATATTTATATAATTTATTTTATCAAATCTTAAAATATAAGAATCTTAAATATAACAGTCGAATAGACAGAGGAACAGTTTGAGGAATGGTATTTAATTCTTAATTATTATTTATTTTATTGACAGGCAAACGGACAGACAAACGGTCAGAAGAAAAGTTTAACGAATGACATTTAATTCTTAATTATAATTTATTTATTTAATATATTTTATTAAATCTTAAAATATAATAATTGGGTCTTTGACTGACAGAGAAAAAGTTTAACGAATGGTATTTAATTCTCATTTATTATTTATTTATTTTATTAATATAAAATATATTATATAGAGTTTTGACGAACGGACAGGCAAGCGGATAGAAAAACGAGCAGAGAAATAATTTGGCGAATGGTATTAAATTCTTAATTATTATTTTTGTAATTTATTTAATTTATTATTTTGTAAAATATATTATTTAGAATATTGACGAACGGAAGGATAGAAAAACGGACAGAATAATGGACAGTAGAACCGTATAACAAATGGTTTCTTAATAATATTTCATTATTATTTTATTATTTTATTATTCTTATTTTATTTTATTCTTTCTTTAAATGTTAATTAATAAATGTTCTTAAAATATTTTTTATTATTTCTTAAAATGCATTATTTTGAGTCGGACAAGCGAACATCTGCATAAACTTATAACAAATATATAAGCAACCATATTAACCCCTAATTATAAACTAAAATAAAATAAAATTTATGAGAAGTCCAAGTCGAAGAAGGCTCAAAATTCCCCCCGAATCCGCTCCTGACCTACAAGTGGGGGCCGTGCTGGAGCTGCTGCCCTTCAGCCGGCGTCGATCCATGGCATTCTCGGTCTTATCGATTGTGTGTCACCGGCACCACCTTCAGCACCACCTTCGGCACCACCTCCAGCACCACCTCCAGCACCACCTCCAGCTCCGTGGTCCGGCGAGGTGGCTGAGGTCAGCGCGATGAGAAGTCGGAAAAAACCAAAAAACCAAAAAAGAGACAAACTTGTCGCGACAAGGGAAACAGCGGGTGGTTTTCGCCGAGCTTAGCAAAAAGTGCGAAATTAAAGAAAATACAGAAGATATTACTGTGACTATTAAAGAAATAAGAAAAAGAACGAAGACATACATTTCTCCGACCTTTGGCAGGTCTCGGATTCACTTCGCATTCAGATTAATTCGAGCGACGCCTCGTCGAGATTCTGCAGTTACTCACATCCGAATTCTGGTCACGATCCCAGCGAAATAAGACCGACATAATGCGTAAGCCAGACAGATAAGACTTCAATTTAAAATAAAGTAAAATAAGCTAAATAAAAGTATAGGTCATACTGCACTAAGAACCATAAGAAATATCATTATAATCTTGTTTCTTTTTCAATGGAAGTGAGATAAGATCATGTTACCTTTTTGCTTTTATTCAATGGAAAGCTTCGTTATCTTCCGGTGAGTGTTCATTCAATAAAACAATAAAAAAAACATATATACAATCTATAGTTCTATAACCCATGAAAGACATATAATTTCGTGATGTTCTATAATATTTCGGGTTTGATAGAGAAGCCTAATCATATATGGGCTTTTATTTCCGAGAAACCTAAAGGAAGTTGTACAATTAAAACAAATAAAGCCTGACTCTACATATTATAAATTATATATTACATTATATTATATATACAATTTATAATATGCAAAGTCAGTTTTATTATTATATATATATATATATATTAAATATATATTACAAAAGCATTATGTTTTGTTTTTAATATTTTAGAAGCCTAAAGCAACTTGTACAATTAAAATAAAAAAAAACCTGACTTTACATATTATAAATTATATATACAATTTATTATAAGTAAAGTCAGTTGTATTTTTATTATATATATATTAAATATATATTACAGAAGCATTATGTTTTGTTTTTAATATTTTATTTACATATTTAAGAGTTAACGAAAAAATTATAATAAAAAAGGCAAAACCCTTGAGGTGTTAACCAAATAATATAACTTGGTTAATTGTCAAGTAATCACTCTATGTTTTTTTATATATTTTTTTTCTGCTGACCCATTTTAGTGGTCTTTTTTTTTTAATGGAAAGAATGTCTTGTTAAGTGTCTTTATAACTCATAAAAATTCTCCAAACTCTGCTGTTTTTAGTGCTTTAAGAGTATTTATTGTAGAACCAATAAAAGCAGCTGAGCTTGATGAATTTTTAGGCTTGTATATTAGGAATTTAATGCTACACTCTTTTACTGTTTAAGAGACTTTTAAATTATAGTTATAAAAAAGCTATTATATATATATATATTATTATATATTACACTTAATGTTTATTAATGCATTTGCATTATAGATGCAGATAAATGGCTGATAGAGCCTTCAGCACGCAAGTGATTCCCTGGCAGATAATGCTAACGAGCCGCTGCACTGTGGAAAAAAGTGCTGGAAATAATATGAATAATTGTAGAAAATAGCAAATAATTTCCTTGAAGGTTTACATTATTTACTAAAAGGTTACAGCCAGTTTTTTACCTGCATTATTCGGCCTTAAATGATACATTTAAACTGTTATCTTGCAGCAAATGCATTGTAATTATAGTCTCTAGAAGGTCCTGGGCCCTAAAAGCCTGTGCATGTGCCTGTGCCGATGGAGGAGGCAGGACCTCCGCCAGTTGGTCAGCGGCCAGCGGCGAAGCATCATCATCATGTTGGCCAGCGGAGCGCAGAACGTGAGCCTGGTCTACGCCCTGGTCTGGGCCATCGATAGCTACTACGGCCGCTCCACCAGCACGGCCCTGGCGGTGGTGCAGTTCGCCACCAGCCGGGCCAGCCGTGGTGTCCACAACGACATGATCGACGCCGCCCTGGCCAGGTCCTCAGGGGCGGGGCATATCCAGTTCCTCCTAGAGGATGACCGCATCGAGAGCTCCGGCAATGGCACCGACGAGAGTGGGCTGCCTCCTCCTCCAAGTGGGGTTACTGGCAGACCCATTGCCATCTGGTTCCTGGACAGCCTGAGGTCGTACTTCCGCCTGGAGCTGTACCTCAGCCAGGGGGGGAGTCCCTACAAGCGGAACGGCAACTTCCTGCTGGTCTACACGGGCATGGAGAGCCACCCGATGGAGTCCATCAAGATCATGTTCCGCCGGCTCCTCAACATGTATGTGCTCAACGTGAGCGTGTTCCTCCAGCGGGATGGCAATGTCCAGGTGTACACCTACTATCCCTATGGGCCGCACCGCTGCCAGTCCTCGCTGCCGGTCTTCTATGCGGCCTTCCAAGAGCTGGATGGGGGCTTTGGCCTGACCAAGCCGCTCTTCCCCCAGAAGCTGGCCAATATGCATGGCTGCCAGCTGGTGGCCGCCACCTTCGACAATCGTCCCTACGTGATCATTGACGATGATCCCAGGAAGAGGGGCGGCAGGATTGTCCACGGGATCGAGGGCATGATCTTTCGCACCCTCGCCGAGCGGATGAACTTCGGCTTTAGGCTGCTGGAGCAGAAGGACAAGGAGCGCGGCCAGATCCTGCCGGATGGCAACTACACGGGCATACTGAAGATGGTAAGCAGACTGCTACGTATACGTAATGTTATCCAGCCAGATTAAGTATACGCCCTGTTAACCCTCTCCCTCTTCTTCAGATGGTTGAAGGCGAGGCGAACCTGACCTTCGTGTGCTTCATGTACAGCAAGGCCCGATCGGCTCTGATCCTGCCCAGCGTCTCCTACACGAGTTTCCCCGTCGTCCTGTCCATACCCAGAGGCGGCCCCATCACCCCGCTGCAGCGCCTCACCCGACCCTTCCGCTACATCATCTGGTCCTGCCTGGTGGCGAGCCTCCTCCTCGGCCTGCTCCTGGTCGGTGGGCTGAGGATGAGGCAACCTGAGGGACTGCGGCACCTGGTGCTGGGCCGGGCGAATCACTGGGCCTGCCTGGGTATGTGGAACATCCTGTTCGGTGGCCCGCCCCTGCACCATCCGCGGCGGAACTTCGCCCGGTATCTGCTGCTGCTGTGGCTCCTCCAGACCCTCGTCCTGCGGGCCGCCTACACCGGCCAGCTGTACCTGCTGCTGCAGGACGTGGAGGTGCGAGCACCGCTCCAAACGCTGTCGGAGGTGGTGGCCCAGGGCTATGAGTTCCATACGATGCCCTCCCTGCAGAGCATCTTCCAGGACTCGGTGTCCGCCGACCGGGTCCGGGTGGTGATCAGCCAGGAGGCGTCGCTGCTGCGGCTGCGGGACGAGGACGAGCCGGGCATTGTGGTGTCCCTGCTCCAGCCAACGGTCATCCAGTTCAACTACCGCTCTGGCCCGAACCGGAACAAACTGGCCGTGCTGCCGGTGCCCCTGATGACCGTCCCCCTGACGCTGTACATGCGCCCCCACTCCTATCTGAAGCGCCGCATCGACCGCCTCCTGATGGCCATGATGTCCTCGGGCATCGTGTCCCGCTTCCGGCGCATGTACATCGACCGCCTCGAGCGGCTGGGCAAGCGGCGGCGCAGCAGGGAGCCCAAGGCCCTCACCCTCTGGCGGCTCTCCGGGGTCTTTGCCTTCTGCGGAGCACTCAAGCTGCTGGCCGTCCTCATCTTCGTTCTGGAGCGGCTTGCCGCCACCGGGCATCCGCGGCTCCGCCGGGCTTTTGACCTCATAAATCGCTTTATTGCCTAAACAATTAACTTAAATATATGGCCCAGACATGGACTAACTCCCTCACAGCCTCTCCATTAGCCAGGTCAAGCGTCGCCAGCTCGGCCTCCTCTGGATGAGCAGCTCCAGGCCGAACACCGCCACGGAGACGCCCTGGGCCGCCAGCAGGCCATTAAGGGCGGCCAGGACGAGGTCCATGGTCTCATTGCGTCTCTGGGCCTCACTCTCGGGGCGAGGATCAGCCGACCTGCCCAGGGAGTCTGAGGTGGTGGGCATGACGCTCCAGCGGAGCTGCTGCGAGTAGTGATGGAACAGGCCGAAGCTACGCATCCGGAAGAGAATGCGATCGAACTCCCAGGCGAAGTAGGAGCCGGGGGTGAAGTACACGCACAGCATGTTGTCCAGCATCTTCTCGGCGAGAATCACCAGTTGGGTGTGGCTGTTCGGGTGCCTGGTCAGGTGTTCGGCCAGGAAGGCGCGGCTGGTGAAGGCGGCGGCCAGGCCGGGCTCCCTCAGCAGGGCATCGAACACGTCCACCGGCTCGCCCGGCGAGATGGAGGTCCTCCCCTCGAAGGCCGGCAACTTGAGGGTCATCCGGTAGGTGGCATGATCCGTGATGAACCGGAAACCCATGGCCAGCATCTGCTCGAAGGTCTGCGGCAGCGGCTTCTCCGGCAAGTTGTGTATGAAGTTGAACACGGATCCCTCGTAGCTGACCCGGAGCCAGAAGATCCAGAGCATCCAGCCCCCCAGAACTGGCGATGGCAGGCGCCAGTGCCTGGCCAGGAGCCAGTGCAAGCTGGCCAGGAGCACCAGCAGCAGCCAGGCATAGCCCTCAAAGGGGAACAGCATCACCTCGTACATGCTGTAGCCGCTCCTTGGCCGCATCACGAGCACGTAGGCCATCTGGCTGTAGGGACCGGTGGCGGCCAGGTAGGAGGACCTCTCCGGCGTGCAGGCGGAACAGCCGAGCGAGAAGTTCCCCCTCCGCTCGCGAAGCATTTGGTAGGCACCGGTAAGGGTGCCGTTCGCGTAGCTGGAGCCCCCGATCAGACCCTCCGGCTCGTTCCGCACCAGCCGCAGGGTGAAGTTCATCTTGGCGGCCACGATCTGGAGCAGCATCCCGTCCAGTCCCTCCAGCCGGTTCTTCTCCCAGTGCACCTTCATGTAGGGCTGTATGTCCCACAGGATCACGCTCAGGGGACAGCCGTGGAGGTTGTTCAGCCGCGGCGGATACAGGTCCCATATCCCGGCATCCTTCAGATCCAGCTCCACGGGCGCCGTGCTCATGCAATCCGTGGGGGTGTACGGCCGGACATTGTAGGCCCGGACTCCGTGGAGGCTCGGCACCAGGATCAGCACGTTGATGTTGTAGCGCTCGTGCAGGAAGTACGCGAATATCCTGGACATCTCCGAGCCCTGCTCCGACTCCGGCAAGGATGTCAGCCACACAATCATGTACGCGTGGTTCTGCCTCAAGTTAGATGCTATCGCTCTGGAGGGTAAATAATAAATACTCTCTTATAATTCCCAAGTGTTGGTTTTAGAGGAATAATTTGTATATATATATATTTAAATATTTATCTATATATATTAATATATTATCAGAAATATACCTACTCTCTATGGATATACGAATCTTACAAAAGAAACCCTTCTATTCGCTATCGATATTAAACC
>VNKC01005245.1:0-52699 GCA_008042775.1 Drosophila pectinifera
AGGATCAAGGATCAAGGATCAAGGATCAAGGATCAAGGATCAAGGATCAAGGATCAAGGATCAAGGATCAAGGATCAAGGATCAAGGATCAAGGATCAAGGATCAAGGATCAAGGATCAAGGATCAAGGATCAAGGATCACGGATCAAGGATAAGGATAAGGAGTCAAGGAGCAAGGATCACCGATCATGCGACCAGGATCTAGATTAAGGATCATGGCTACAGGATCGGCACAAAGAGCCAGGATCAGGGAGTGACAGATCCTGCGGTGAGAATCATGCGGAGAAGCAGCAGAACGTGCTGCAGGAGTTGTGCGGGTGGCTAGGCTTTGGCCAGGCTATACACCGGGCCGGAGAAATCCTGACCACGGGCAGAACGGACGAAAGAGGTTTTGAGTTCGACCTGCTGGGAGTAACACTCCGCTAGTTCAGCAAGCGTGGTAGCAAAGCGGGCGATAGGGCGGCTGCGGCGATAAGGGCGATGAGAAGTTTACCTGGCCCTGACCGAGAGGGCCGCATAACCGAACCAGGACGAGGGGCGTCACAGCAAACGGTCAGGGATAATTGTTAATATCGAGAGTCAATAAAATGAAAATAAATTTTGAATACAACGCGAATCATTGGTAACGGGCGATCACAACACATATAATTTTGGTGGGACGAACATACAATATCTCGGAGCTAACCGAACGGTTTCGCAGCGGCAAGAACTTAGAAAACCACTTCTTTACAAAACTTAATAAGCAAGTTAGACCATACATAATAAGGGACGGTAATTCACTTTGATCAATTTTGTTTCATTCCCTAACTTTCTCAGAACTGAAATTAATTGTATTAATTTAATAAAAAAGAAAAAAAAAAGAAGAAATATAATTAAAAAATAAAAACATCAGTGTTGCTTGACATCTAGCAACTTTTGTCTTTATTTGTCACCATTTGTCAAGTTTTACATACTTTTTCGCATAATTAGACAAATTGAATTAGCCATATCAATTTCACGAATTCACAACATTCACCTGTAGCTTTCCTACTTTTTTTTGTGTTGCTGTGATATTGTGTGCAATTACTAATTATTACAAATTTATATGAATTTTTTCTACAAATCTTTTCAATAGGTTTTTTTTTTCCAATTTATTAATATTGCAATGAATATGAATATGAATATTGCAAAATTCCGTTGCTTCCCACATTTCCTTAGATCTTGCGAGAAATTCCATAGAGAGGTTATATGGCTAAATGGGAGGAAAAATGTATTACCTCTAATATTGGATCAGGCTTTTACCAAGACCCTGGTATTAGCATAGCTTAGCTTATTAAATTTATAGATAATTTCTTATAACATTTTCTTACAAATCATAAGTAATGTCTTGTGAAGGAATGAAATCTGTTGTGTCCCTGATTTCAAATGAGTAAGGCTTATTTGATAAGAGCGATTCCGGTATTAAGCAACTGATCAACTTTATTGGCAAACTGCAATAAGAATTCATCGAAGTTTTTCGATATGCTGTATCAATCATAAATTCCAATCAGCAAAAAATTTTCTTTGCCTTTAGAAGTGTATGTATAATAGTAAGTCATCAGTCAACAGCTCAAATCCAGTTTAAAATTATAATTCTATAAAAAATCGGATATTATATTTTTCAAGTGGGGTTTTGTGAAATTTTTTTTCGTTAGCTATATGCGGAAGTGAGCAGGCACATAACACCAAGAAAGTCATAAGATTCCCAAAAATGAAAACAGCTGCATTAAAAATCTGCGCATCATTAAGGGGAAAAATGGCCAGTCCACCTCAGCCAAATGAATACAAAAGTTACGTGAGTAAGTAATAACACGTACGCTCTTTTCTCTATGCTTAAATATTCTGAAGCGCATTTGTACTGCCATATTTATTTTATATGACACCAGAAGAGCTAAGGTTTTGGATGAAGCCTAGTGTTCTGCGAGAATTCAATATTCCTCTTATACACGATCGAAGCGGGTTCCATTCGCACAAAATCGAAAAAAACAAACAATTAGTTCTTAAATGTTAAAATCAAAATATTTATTTATATAAATGTATTTGTTTATTTAGTATATAGTAGTCACATTGACGTCAACCATTATATTGGCTGATGTGATTTCGGAGTTTCCGGGGCAGGGGTCGAACAGTGATGTAGAGCCTACCTAAAAACTTTAACCTATTAAATATGTATTATCCGAACTAACTTCTTATTTTAGATATTTTTTTTATTAAACGAAATTCCTGACTATAGTTAGCGTGTTTCAAAATATTGGAGGGCGAAAGTGTGCGTTTTGAAACAAATTTGATTTGCGTGAAGCAGATTAGAATGTTGAATGTTGTCACCAAGTTTGGTATGTCTGTTTCGTATCATCTCTGAGATCTGCTGCTTCACATGGTCAACCGGGCTAACATGGCATTGTCGACTCGGCTGAAGACGCTGATGAAGAATATATATACTTTATGGATTCGGAGCAGCCTTCTGCCTGTTACATATATTCTAGGTTGGCATTAAGTTATAATACCCTTGTAGATAAAAGATAAGAGCTAGATTTTGCTGTCTTTGACTGTGCGACCCATAACGTTGATCTTCTTAAAAAAAAAGCAGAATCTTTTTCACGTAATACGCAATCCATATTTACATTTTTGCAGATCTCAAGTAAACACTCTTTGGTGATAAAGGCAGTAATCTCCAGATCCGTGACAGTGAACACCCTTGTAGCTTTCAGCTTTTGTAGCACTCCATGATCGGTACAGGGAAACTGTCTCTAAATACCATCCTGTTCGAAAAGCAATACAGATTCCGTTCATCACGATTATTTCTGTTCCCTCTTCGAGCCACTTATTCAATAGCTCTCTTACTTGACTGTTTCTATATAATAATCTACTTGAACTGCTAAGAAACGCTTATCGACATGGACAACAGTGTAAATACTTAGCACCTCGGTAAATGTAAATCCTTTCCCATCCAAAGAGATTTGAAACTAACATTCGAAGTCAAAAGTCATTCGATGTTGTTCGGAATTAATAAATATTTTTGTTTCACCTGCATGGACATTTACGGTGCCCATTAATGAACCCAGAGGCTTTGTTTGTACATTTCCTAGGCCTTACAGCCAAATATAACATTTGTCAAGCTCCACCTCATTCAATTTTTTAAAGAGATGCAGACGATTGACACATCCTCTCCTTTGCTTATTTAGATTCCGTTCAAGTTGAGTCCTAAGTCAGCGCACTTGGAGCATTTGCTATTCATCTTGCAATCCTTCCTCAAGTAGTTCGCCGACCCACAATTACAAAAACGAATATATCGGTTGCTGGCTCTGGAAATGATTTCCTTGCCACCACTGTGTGACTTGACTTAATTTAACAAACATATTTGTTTGAATAATTAATTCTTTCGAGCTGTACGACTTAAATTTAAATTCACTGTTGTGATATATATTACCGAAGTAAAAGTCTGGATGCTGGTATTAAGATTTACAATTGTGTTATTTTATGTATATTTGTGATGTTTTAACTTACATTACAATGTATGTGCAGACAATTCTGTTTCACTATGTCCAACCCGAGGCCATGAGGCTATTCGTCGGTCGGTTCCTGTTACGCTGTATTTTTCTAAATCAAAATATACTATTGAAAACTCTTATATTTCTTCTCTTTCTCTCTCCCATCTGGCATGTAAGACGGCACTTATCATCGTACGATTAAATTCCCAATTTTTCAGCAAAATTAACTACTTAGGAATCTAAGAATTACTTAAAAACATTGTTATCTTTTCGCGGTTTTGTACATATTTCTGTTGATCACACAGAAAACAGGCCTCGTAATTTTGTTTAGAATTGTTTAATTGAATTAAATTGTTGAACTTTTCCACAGGAATACCACGTCAAAGTCTGGAACCACGAAATTTTATCCGTTTGACTTTTCAGCTTTAATAGCTTAACGATTTATAGAAGACTTAATTCCAAATTGAATTCAATTCTTTCCGAATTTGTATTTCCAATTGGTTTCCTTTTTTTTCTTGTTTCACTTCTGCATGCTTTCTCTCGTATCTTCTCGATCAAGTACTCGCTCTCTCCAGACGACTTTATGACGCTTCGAATTACACAATTTCTGAACTAACGACCACATTTGACCGGATCGAGCACCCAATTGGCTTTAATGCCTCGTTATTATTAAATCAATGCTGGATGGTACAAATAATAGTTATGCGGGATCGCTTGATAGCGACTTATCGACTTCTTAACAGACGATTGACACACGAACTATTATGCTCGAACTTAATCCCTTGCTACGACTTTGACCACTTTTTCTCCAACACTAGAGACTTTTTTTTTTGGTTCAGATGTCAGGCACGGTGACAACTATCGAATTTACTGAACTGTATATATATATTTATTCGTTAGTATATATATTCGATCAGTATTTCATGACACACATAGACCATAAAGTTAGATGTTATTTAACTATCTATATAAGTTCATTCTTGCCTTCTTGATCGGGAACTTGGCTCTGCTTTGCGTTTATATTTGTCAGTAAGTTTCGACAGGGCATAGTTTGAGTCCTGAATTGGTGTGGCCTTTTCCAGCTCCTTGTCCATACGGTGGATCCACAGGGGCGAGTCAGTTGTGTTGTCCGCGTCATAGTACCCGCAGTCCGACTTGCGCCCGGTTATTTTTAAGAAATCTTTATTGTAAGGGCCTGCTTTAGGTCATCAAACCAGAGGTTATGGTGCGGGTCAGCTTTTTGTCTTTAGACGATCAGTTATGAGGTCCTGCTACGGCCCAACCGATTATGTAGGTTGACAACCGTGTGTCCCAGGTTCTTCAATCCGGATATAATCAGGTCCTTAGGTGTGCTGGGGCCAGGTTCCTTAGTAACATAAGGAAAGTACGTGCGTTTAAGCAACACGAAGGTCACTGAATAACTTCGTGATAACATGATGCGTATCATGCTGGGCATAAATGCTCAGATCACTAGACCTTGAACTCGAAGCTATCTGCAGGAATTTTCTTTAGAAGAGTAGCTTTTACCTCCTGGATATTAGTCACATTAGGGACCGAGGAACGTGGTTTGCCCCGATAATATCACAACTAGCATCTTTATCTGTGTCCTCCTCGGAATCGAATTGTGCCAAGGCCGCAAATCGATTTTGGCTAGAGAGTGAGAAGATAGATTAAAACTTCTTCCCTTTTTTCTTAGGAGCAGGTCCATGCCTCTTGTATGAAGACTTCATCACAGGTTCGGCTTGCCAACTGTAAAGAGAATGTTGGTTGGATAATACAGCAGTGAAGGACGAAACTGGCACAAAATTATCGAATGAAACCTACCAATAGTCATGACGAGTATCGAGTACCGAGTGCCAATATACGTAGGGTTATTTTTGTATGTTGTAAAAGTTAAAAGTTAAAAGTTGGTAAACAAGTAAACGTCTTGCACATGTTGGGACTTAAGTTTTTCGATAATTTTTCGTCAAATAGCTTATGGCCATTTATCTGGGAGTACAGCTTTGAAAGCATTCCGTTAGTTTTACGTAAAGTAATCAATAGCTCTTCTTTCTGTTTGCCCCGTAAAGACATAATTTCCCTTTCAAATTCGTGATAAGTCTCGCAGCAGTAGCGATAGCCAATGTTTTGAAAATAGTGTTAGCCCTCGGGCCCTTACAATCAATGGACTTGGTGCTCATAATAGGCAGACAATACTAATAGAAGGAACGAGAGAGTATTTACGTGGGAGAGAGAGTCAAGCTACAGTAGTGGTGTAACCGAATATGGATAAAGGGGAATGCGAAGAATTCAGAGGCAAACAATCACTTCACAATACACAAAAACTGCTGAATGCACACTCAAAATAAACTGGAACTTTAATAAATACAAAATATAAGCTGCAACTGTTTTAATATAACAAACTTAACACAAATTCTAAGCGAAGAACAAAAACTCAAGCGTTCTCTTTGAATGAGATAAAGGAAAGGGAGGCAGTGACATATTTGAAGTACACAATTCAGCCCTCATATTCTCGGCTATGCTCTCTTGAAACTTACATAATGATATTAGGCCTTGTTTCAGTGCATATAACTCACAGGAAATGTCAGTGACTGACTTCCATATAAAGTTTCCTCGGCAAAAAATTAATTGAATTGAATATTAAGCCAATGACGATTAATCTGTGGTGGCCTTAACAATTAAGGGTTACTTCCACCATGGACAGCATAGTTTGGTATACTAGGAGCATCCGATTCACGATTCACTTATAGTATAAGTATATAGTGTAATGTTATTATTTCGTCTTCCATTTTTTTATTTAGTAAAAGAAAGACAAGTAAAAGAGACACAAAGGTATTTTAACTTTGTTACCTCTTTCAGCTCTAATCCCGTAAAGGTCCATTTGAATTTTGAGGAAGCACAAAAACGCTATCCACCGTTTAATAGTTCTTCCGGAATTCGAACTGATACTTTTTCAAGACGCTTTTGACTTATACCCATTCCGTAAGACGTCTAAGAAATAGAGATGCATTGATTTTTAAAATCGCACTTAGGCAAACGATTTGAGATGACCTCAGGACGATGAAAGTGCCGAAATGTTGGACTTTATTAAAGAATAAAGTCATAATAGTTTGTATAAATTAGCATAACTAGAGCAATTTCGTAAAAAAAAATAACAGAAAAATCAGCTCTTTATTTAAATTCCAATATAATCTGTTACTAACAAGTTGAAGAATGGCTGACTTATATCTGTTTCGCAGAGATCTTTTTCAACATAAATTGTAGTACCCTCTTAACGTTTGACCATTTTTTAAAATTACCGCAATAACATTTCCTTCTGTTGGTAGCTCGGAAATGGTTCTTGCTGCTTGGATGATTGGGTTGCTAATCATATGCTTGTTTCTGTAGACATTCAAAAAACTTTTGGGAGTCCTTGTTCTTCGGCATTCAACGAAAATTATAATTTTTCTTCTCTAATTGCGCTAAGATCCTATAGATGTCAATTTGTTCCTTAAGTTGTTCCTCCCAGACTTTCATCAGTTCCTATTTTTGAATAAGGTTTATAGCTTTTGTTTCTTTTATCAGTGGCGTCATATTTATTCCTTTGAAATCGTCATTGAAAGAATATATTATATATTTAGGACTTGGCGTGATGTTTGGACTTCACTTAGGTACTTCTGCTGCAACCAGGGCTGTGAAACAAACTTTTTCTTCCCCTTATTCTAATGTAATTTATGCTACTTTAAAAATCGTCAAATGTTCGCTTGGAACATTAATCTTTCAGCCATTTCCACAGCGACTCCTAAAAGTCTCTATCCGCAATCGCCGAAAATGTATCCAACGTCAATTGCTCGCACACACAGAAGACTTCATTTGATGATTGGCAAGCATGTCAAACATGACATGAGACGTTAACTCTAAAATCTAAGTCGAGTGCGAGGTTGTGATCAAAAGGATATAGGCCGGACGGAGATTCATGAGTCATGACTTGGGGTTGTGCATGGCTGGCTATCTTAAAACCTAAGCAAAGCACAGAGCGGCAGAAGTCAAAGCTAATCGACGGATGCATGCGATATAGGCGGCTAGGCATATGGTGTCAACCGGGCTTGTCATCTAGCTAGCTCCTTTCAACGAGCCTACGCAAAATATCTCTGTTTTTCGGCGGTACAGCGGAAGACCTGGTCATCTTTCAAATCGAAAGGAGCATTGGTGTTTCACAATCCTTGTGGGTAGCCAAGCAAGAGTCAACCAAAATCATCTAAGGTGCAATAGAGAAGCCACAAGTCAGCCGCTGACGCAATACAAAGCCAGCAAGGAGGTGTGCCAAATAAATTCATGACTGCTTGAAACATTAAGATATTCAACAAACTGCAAGTATTATAGCCGGGTATGAGGGCGAACTTCAACGGCAAGCTTTGACGGTATAAGCTCGAATAGAAACCTTAAATCCGTTTTTCATTTGTGGACGCAAAAGGGTTTTCTTGTAAACGACGTCAGCGTCCGTGTTCACAAACAGCTATACAATTATACAGTGTATAGTATATATTTTGGCTCAGAACAATTTTTCATTTTTATTTACGTATGGCGCAACAGCTTAAGCTTTTTAAAAATCGCTTAGACAGCAGCAATGAACTGAAAATGAGCTTTTCCACAAAATGGCTTAAATTTAGACGAAAACAATGGCAATTCTAAAATATATACCCTTGTTGGAAATTTGCAAAATATTCTACTCATTGGTTTTTTTTATGTGGTTCTTAGAAAGCGGACAACAGTGTATGTTCACCTTTTTAAACACCATTCATCTCCCAAAAGAAACCATTTTGTTCTTAAAATAAGACTTTAAAGCTAAATAATCTTCTTCTGCTCTTTTGTTTGCATACTTTTGTAAAGAAACGACTAAATACAAAGCGGCTTCCCAGCCTAATCAGCCTTCAACAAGTTTTCACAAAAGCGGAGTTCCAGCGGCAGTAACAACACTTAACTTTTAATATAGAAGGAACACAGTTCCTAAAAATTGGGATGATTTTGAATGGGAAGGATTTTAAAGGAAGGAATTGGTACCACATAAATAAAAACTTCTGCGACTGCCGCTACCTACTACCTACTTACAAGTGTTTAATATCATCATTCAGCTAGCGAGAATGAATAAATCATCTAATTAGATAACGGATGGGTATACAGTTTGCCCAAATATAGTTATATAGGCGAATCATTCGCTATTGCATTAAACACTTTCCAAGCTGCATCTTCGACGCTACCTATCGGAGCAGCCACGTATGATCACTCCCAGTCGCTCAGTATCGTAAGAGCCACGCAGGAGCCATTTACCCTCAAGCAGTAACTTCTGTTCTTTCTTACCAGTTTCCCTAAAGAGCTGCAAGTCATATTTAAAACAATGATGTAGCACATAGATCTCTTGTGCTTGTTTAGGATTCAATTGGTTCTTATGGGATCTAAAAAGCACTTCCCGACTTGTGCTCTCAGGGAAAAAGCCATCGATTACTTTGCCAAGAACACAACATTAAAATTAAAAACCTGGGGACTCGCATTTAGACATCAAACATAGCTAAACGGCTACGATCTAGTCCTGATTGTCATCATTCAAATTGTCTCTCGATCGCTGCATCCCTTCTAATAATGCATATCTATCGATAAACACTGCAATACATGCAAAGTGCTTAAACAAAGTTTTCGAACCTACTCAACATTATCTGTTCCCCATTGCCTACAAGTTCAAAGCCAATCAATTAAAGTTCACGGATTTTGTGACGCTTCTCACCGAGGGCATCGATGGAATCATGGCTCCAGTCAAAAAAAATTGCTTTCCAATTAGAAACTATCGGAAGCGCACTTAATGATACAATTTCTTTTCAATCACACTGACTTATGTTAGACAGTCTTATCATTTGCTTGGTGAGCTGGAGAAAATTATGTTAAACACTCGGTGAATACTCGTCGTTGCTTCGATGTTCCGCTTCTACCTTCTGACAAAAGAAAATGCCTGCTATTTAAATGGGAAGAGGTTGAAAAGAAGCTGGCGGAAAAGTTGACAGAAAAATTGCTTTCAGAGCTAATTGAACCAGCACCTTCCTTCGACTTCTTGCACATGGTCAAAGGGATCCTGGTGATCAGGTGTGGGGTATTCAAGGCTACCGCATTTAGCCTTAATTTCTCCATCTTCTTAAAGCAGAATTAGAGGTAGATATGATTATACATATAAAACAAACCTTAATGCTTTTCTATATCCCAACCTCATCCAGCCGGATCCAGTAGTGACAAGATTCGTGGCGGCGGAAAATGTGCGATATATGCAACCAGGAAAGAATTTAAATTAAATACTGCAAGTAACTCAAGGAGATCAAATTCACGGCTAAATTAAGCAAGACATTAGCTAGAGGGCACAGAGGTAAAAATAGCCAGTACTGGAATCACGTCAGCGGAAGAATTCCCGTTTGGATTCCAGGAATCGAGAAAGCTCCTCTCCAACAGTAGGCCAGAGAGCCGACAAACAGCTATATGCCATTGTAGATCAATTAAATTAGCCTAATTCTTGATGAAATCATTAAACAGGACACTGAATACCCACATCTAAAATAATTATCTTCGACACACAGCATGGGTACATTAAAAGCAGATCAACAGAAACTACATGAAGCTAAATAAAGCACAGCTTTTTAAAAATTACACGAAGGCTACCATCGTAGACAGAAAGGCGTTTTCAAAAACATGAACGCAGATTCCATCCTGAGCTACATCATTAAAATGGGAGTTGAAGGTAGCATTAGATCATAAATCGGCACTATACGTATGAGAAGGAGGATAACAGACAATTTGAGAGGCACTTATCACAGGAGATTTATGAAGAGGGGAAGAAATCAGGGAGCGATCTATTGTAGTGGCTTATTAGCAAGTACGAAATATTTAGAGAACTCAATAGCGGGGGAGTAAAGAATACGCATATCAGAGTCTAACGTCAATAGTTTGGCAAGTCATACAAAAGTGAGTGTCTTCCAAAAAAATTCTTAAGACGTATCACTGGAGCAGAGTGATATATTATAAACAAGGATATCCACAGGGAACTCGGCATCCATTAGTTGGATATGTCTTTAATACGATGGCCAGGACGCACAGTATCACATTAATCCTTTAGCGAGATAAGCAAGACGTGAAATTCTATAACTTGCTTCTTACCGAACTCAAGGCTTAAGCCATTGGCAGCTGAATGCCTAAGTACACGATAACGTCAATAACAATACTTACATTCATTACAATCACTATAACAGACAGAAATAATTAGTCAATTGCAGATTCGCAAAAATAAATTTTTTTCCTTTATCAAAAAAAAGAGTCATTAGCAATACTATAACTGATAAACGTACTAACGTACTCAATGTGAGGCATATGCAGCTGCAATCCTAAACAGCACATCATCACAAACAACCCCCCAAACCCAACGGTACTTTCTGTAAAAATTACACAACATGAAAGACACAGAAAAAATGTTGTAACATGCAGACACTCAAAAATAATACTCTTAAACTTTTATAAAAAAATAACAAACTAAAGCGCCTTCATAACAAGGGCACTTAACAGACTAAATAAATTGGCTAAACCTGCAGAAAATCCCAAAATTTAAAAGACCGCAAATAGAGATATAACTTGAGCATTCGGAGTAAGTAAAGAGTGTGTATTCAAAGCTATCTTGAAAACAGAATATTACAGAAGAAAACAAGAGGGGCATAGCTTTTTATTCTTGAAAGAAAAATTTCGGAAACAACTAGGGACTTCACCCATACTGACCTACGGTGCGCTAGTCATTAAGAAACTGACAAGGATACAGAGATCATTATGCTCAGGAGGCACGAAATCGCAAAGATAGTGCCCTATACCAGCGCTGATTGCAATCCTATATATAATCCCGATAGAATTGTTTATTAAGAACACAGCGGACTATAGCACGGAAACACTGAAAGCTACAGAATGGATTAAGGAATCTCATTAAGGAATTATTTATTTAGGGGAATGATTCTCTCGGACTGGTGGTACAGAGCGTTCCCCATTCGGCGTAACCCTTCAACCCCATTGTACCCTTCAGATCGATTGAATCTATCATACAAAAAATTTTATGGTTCGACTTATAATAAACCTTTCTAAGCGTAGACTGAACTTTTGACATTTCAAATCCTTGTTCTGCCAGACATATGTACGTACACGCTGTCCTGTGTAACCATTTGAGTTCCAAGCATCGCATAGTACGGTCCTATTCCTAATATGAGCCACTTTAAAAGATGCTCGCTATATCGCTCAGATGTGAGTCCCATTGCCGCTAGACTTTATCGGTGTTTGCCCTTAGCATTTACAGTACGGATCCGTTAAGATTTTACTACTTCACTGACCTTAAAAGGTATTACTGGCCGATGTGCTTGGAATTGTATATTATGAAGTGTAGATTAGGCTTGCAGCTGATCATGCCATAATTGATTACGTTAGTGGGAAATCGCTAAAATTGAAGAGATGCTGATCTCCTGCTGAATGTCCTTGCACCTGATATAGTATTCGGCATCAGTAGGTATTTGATCCCGTAAATAGTTAGGCTGTAATGCCATGTAGGAGCAAGGGTGGCTTTATAAATGCCAACCTTGATTGAAACGCTAATGATTGTAGACACATTTTCGATTATCGATTTTCTCCATCTGTATCCATGAAAGTGGGTCTAGCATAAAGATTGCTCAATCTCAAAGTCAAATGCCTATAATCTTTAGCTTCATCGAACTAGTCGCCGTATGTTTGCAGCCTTGGTCGTCGGTTTAAAATAAAAATCGTCCGAAATAAATAGCTTTGATTTTTGTCATGACTGTCTTGATGCAGCCTTCGCCTACTATGAAACCTAAATATTTATTTGACTGTATTAAAGTTATTATTCTCGACGTTAATGGTATACTTGGCTCATTTCATGCAGTCACTGACCACACTTACAAGTGTTCTATAAAAGTCGGGTACCTTTTCTGGAATACTATGTCGATTAGTCGGCACATTTTTTGTGCGGCGTTGCACAGCTCGAAAGACATTACTTTATATTGATATTAAGGTCGACCCGGCAAGTCGATGCGGATTTCTCTCTGCTTTTGGGTTATAGAAGTATTTGCCTCTATTTCAAGATCGATTATCGGAATATAACACGCTTCCAGTAATTGTTTCAACAGACTTGAATATGCTGTATTGGGTATGCATTGTTCACAAATTTACTATGAGTGGTAAAAATATTTTTGCCACTTTCCAATGCAATTTGCAGCGCCAATGTCCATTTAGGTCATTATTTCTATCCCATGTACTTGACAAAAGGCTATTATCATTTTTCAGGCTGATTACCAATGTAATATTCTTAGTGTTAGATTTTTTTTTTTCCATGTGGATATAAGCCTCGAACAACTCTTGTCTTCCTGGGGTTTGTTTTGTCTACGCCATTAAATATTAATTTTTTATGGCGAACCGCTGCCCTCAAATTCAATTCTCAACTCGGATTCCATCTTTCTTAAGTTCCTCCAATGCAAGATAGTATTTTCTTTCAATATTCCGAAAAACGAGAAATCCAGAATATTGTACTTTAACTTAAATTGTTCTTATTGCATAACTAAAACTAAGTCATCATAGTTTTAATTATACCTTTAACGATATTCTTAACGATTCCTTAATGGTAACAAAACATCGGAACTTCGGAACGTGGAAACAATACGTGCAAACTCCCTTGTATGAACCACCGAGTACATGGGTACATCTTTTACTAGCCCTCTGATAATCAAACACCGAACCACCTAGTATTCACATGGGTAATTTCTTGACTGTTTTGTTTTCTAATTTGCCTCCGTGGAGCAATCGACTATGAATCTAATGTTCCCGAGTAGGACACCGAATGTCAAGAATTGTGTTTTAGAAATGCTGTGAGTTTGTTTAATAGAATTGATATATATTAAAAAAATCCATTTAACTTTAAAAGAAGCGCGGTATTGTCAGAGATACTCTGAATTCGCACGCTATCCTGATAGCGCACTGGCGGTTCGTTGAGTGTCACTTAGCTATTTACCGACGTGGCCCGGCTCACACAGCTGTACATTGCGCTTTAACTACATATTCGATGATTCTTCTTCTATTCTGACGGCTGCTGCCCTGCAGAGCTATCCTGCGGATTAACTTGCCTTTTTGTGGACTTACTCTAGGTGCTTGCGGTAGGAGATCATGACCACATGTATTTTGTGGAGCGTTGTGATGCTATTGTAATCCAGTCAAACTGGATCTGCGCCGAATCCAACAAATTCCTGCTTAATATAAGCACATCATTCGATTCATGTGTCAGTTCCAGGCCAGAGACTGAAAGCCATACCTCCAATGCTTGGATTCCTCTGTTTACAGCCGCTTCCGCTGCAGTCACTAAAAGCGCCACGACATCAGCGAAGCCAGCAATATTGCTGTTGATCATCATCATCCGTTGTAGATCGTGATCAGGCTGTGACCTCTTTTCCGGAAACCATATTCGTTGGAAGACAGAGAGAGCGGTCGTAGCATTCCCTTTTACTCTCTCTTATCGCTTGAGCGCCTTTCTTGCAGCCCTGAAACTCACGCCGCAAGCATCAACATGAGTTGTACCCCTTTACCTTTGGTCCATAGTGGTTGCGAATGTCCTTTGCTGCTGCATGCTTAAATCGCAGACTTCTCCTAGTCTACCTGCCATCTTGTTCGCTGCTTCATTCGAAGTGTTCCTTTCGATGACAGCCAAGCAATCCAGTGCACTGGCAAAGGTTTATGCCCTGAATGTGTCCTGCCTTTCTGTTCTTGGTCGATTGCAAACTTTAATTTGGTATTCCCCAAATTGTCAGAGGTCTGGCTTCATGGTTCGGGTAATGTACACCTAGCCAATCCTCCTACTGACAAACGAAAGGTCAATAATGAATCCGGTACCGGCTCTGTTAAGGGTGTGCTAAAAGCACTCGTAGCACAACGACTTGCAACGACGCCACAGTTTCCAGGATGGTGCGATACCTGGCATTTATAGAGGCAGACATTGTTCGGCCAGACATTGTTGTCCCCTCCAACCACCACGTTACTCCGTCCTTGCAGGTCGCTACATGATCCGATTAAAGGTTATCAGTGAGAGACTGGGCTCCAGATAGCAGCTTATTCGTATATGTGGTGCACGAATCCAGCAGAACCATTCGCTGCTGCCCTGTAGGGAAAAGCCCCGGAACAAACTCTCCACACTCAGCCGCTCCGCTTCAAAATTTTACTGGTTCACAATAGCAACGCAGATCTCCTGAGCAATTAAGAGTATCAAATGCCTTGCTCACGTAGGTCAATTAGGGTTTATAATGTAATCCTACCGCTGTCCATATCATGGCACATATACCCGAAAATGTTAACAATAGGTAAAGTGAAGCTTCTTTTTTGGCTGAAACCAGATTTATTCTTGTTCAAAAAGTTATTATTGACCAAGACTTTTATTTATCGGGCATTGACAGTAAGGGAGGATTGAAATGGGTCTATATTCGTTATTAGCTATTGAATTTTTGCATGACTTTTACAATTTCCATAAGTCGACGTGGTGACTGCAGGTGCAAACACATGCGTGATGTAGCTTAAAATCATTAGGAGATATATTTTTATAAATTGTGTATTCAGATCACCAAGACCTGTGACGCTTTATTTAAATTTTAAAATAACTTCTCAAACTTTACATTGACTCACAAACACAAACGGATTTGGACCGCTATAGTAAAGCTGGTAAACACTGCAGGAGAATTCGTGATTCCGAAAGGTAAAAACATGAACTCATAAAAACTTGCAGTTTTTCAATGACGCAATGTTTGCTGTTGTGAAGATATCCCTGATAATCTTTTTATTTAGTAAGCTTTTCCTGTTATTCTTAATTATTCCTTCATGAGCTCATCTGCTAAAAAATCTTTATTTCCACTGGCATGCTAAGGTTTATTTTCGGGTTATAATAATATAATTCAGATCGCGTCCAAAGCCACACTTGCTTAACATGCCAGACTCTTAAACTCGTTTATCAGCTGTATACAAGAACTTTGCCTGTACATAATCTGCTCTTATTCAAGGACCTCATTGCATATACTAAAGCCTTTAAGTAAACAAAGTTCCCTTCTTTGTGACCATGATATCGATATTTTTCAAAATTATTGTGCCCAAAATGACATCGAGCTTCATATCTTCGTCTGAAATAACATGAAACTCGATCGACACTTCAATACTGTCGATGTTGACTGTAGCTTTGAAACTGCCACAACTCACCCTCAACCCTGATTTTTTATAATCCGTGTCAAGTCTCTTTGGATACCCATCAGACTGCCAACAAATACTTCTTGTTTCAAAAATACATGCGTTCTCATCAAGCACAGCTCTGTCGTGTATCTGTGAGTCCTTCGAATTCAACATTCGAGCAAAAAACTGATTTCAGTTTCAGACCACAAGCAATTGTTGCACAAGCTTATTTTGTAATGACTTCTCCTCCTGAACCTCATTTGTTGTTTACTCCGTTTTGATTTGAGGTCCAGCCAGCGCTGCCCGGCGTGTTTTATTGATTACACTGGAAGCATTTCTCTCTCATTTTACAAGCTCTCTTCATATGTGAATGATTTTCACACCTGAACTATTTACTAACAGAATCTTCTGTTTTTTCCTTGGTTCCCTTATGCACAGTCTTAATGAAGACATTAGAAACATGAAAATGAGTAACGCCATAACGCCGCTCTCTCTCACACATGCAGCGACAGCCGAGGACTGTATGTTTGTACATGTTTTCTCACGAGTCGCTTTCCCTTCATTTTAAAAAACCCTTGTTTTATCTTTCCATTATATAATAATTATTCAAATATAGTATATTTGATAACAATGGCCTGATATACGTCTGTAAAGATACATACATATATTGCATACATGACTTTACATCGGAAGAATTGTCATTAGGGTATTTAGCGTGCGAAGTGGGAAAAATATACAAGACAAATGTTAGGTACTTATGCACGCATTTCATCAAGAAGGTCGACTTGGCGATTGTAAAGGTTCCTTATTTTTATAATTTTTTATATATTTTATTAATATTATTTATATATATTAATTAATATTATACATGTATATTTTTTTATATTGTTTGTGTTATACAACTATTATATTTCTTAGTATTATGCATTTAATAACTGTAAATATATATGTATGTATTTTTTACATATTTATATATTATATATTTACATAATATGTAAATTACCCACTTTGAGGGTTTTATATGAAAATAATAAATAATAATATTTTGTGATCATCAGATTTGAATTTTTTTTTGCACGCGCTGTTGGGTGGGAAAAAAAGCGCTCTAAGTTGTTTGTTCCTCCTTTTGGATTCTCTTACATTCGCTTAAGATATGCAATTACATAAAGCTCTGCGTTTGCTACGATTTTCCTATTGAACACGATAGTTCTTTGTGTATACGCACACAAGCAAGCGCGTTCTATTGTAAGATTTTTATGCTATCAACCTTCAGCGAGCGCAGAGGGCGCGATTTTCGTAGCCAGCAGAAAAAAAAACGCGCATATTGCAATTCAGATGTATGGTCGTTCGGCATCATAGTGATTATATTGGTCTTTGGGCTTACTGTCCTGAAAAGCGTACTTGATTACTGGCTTAGAAGCGTATCCTGACTTTTGACATGCTCGATCTGCATTTCTAACATCTTGATATACATAGTCTGATAAACCATTGCTTTACTTAATCTTGCTTCTGGGATACCTTCTACGAAGCTCTCAATAAGACATTGCTCCTCCAACCGAATCGGTTTAGATATCTCCTTTAAAGCATATAGAAATTCCTTCAAAGATTCGCCCTTATGTTGAGGAAGCTTTCTAATCTGGGATGAATTTCGGCGGTATCACTTCAATCGCCTGAAACATTGCTGACTTCGAGCATTTCCAATCCATAATAATTATTTTGCTTTGGTCAAACACTTTTGCAGCTCTACAATGTAACTGATTGGCGCAACACAAACTGCTGCATCTAGATTTACTCTACAGTAGCTGCACAATCTTCCGCCTCTTCCATAAAAAGATTTATATTTTTGGCACATCAGTTTAAAAACTGAAGGAGAAACCCTACCTTAGACATCTTTTAAAGTGAACCGTGATCTAGACTGTCCTTTCAATACATGGCGTTGTTCTGATAAAATTCTTGACGTCACCGCATTGAGCCGGTGATCAAATTTGCTTTTTACTTTCTATAGCTTTTCACCAGGCTTTAATTTGTTCTTTTTTCACATGGACTCTTACATTCGCACTGCACTAGATAATTGTATATTATATTAAGCTTGTTTGATAGAATGTTATTTAAATATCTAGGCTGACCCCCAAAAATGAAGTCTCCAACTTAACTTGACACCGCGATTTTGTCCTATCCGCATCTCTGACACCAAAGTTTTAGAGCTATCAGGATGAGACTTTCCAATTCTTCCTTTTAGGTAGTATATAGTATAAAGTATAGTATATATGTCAGACCTGGTAGGACCGGACTACTAAATATTAAAACTGTCATAGAAGCGGTAAATTATTAGCAAAAAAAAAAAAAATTAGAATATTGTTGTTTTTGAAAACGTATACTCCAAGATATTCATTTTGTTTTGCTTCAGAATCGGCCGAGTATATCATACTAAATAATACTAAAATTGATATAACTTCGGTTTTCTTAATAAATTGGATTAGCATATAGGAATATACCATTAATTTTTAGCAAAGCCCCACGTTCTTATGCTAGACAGCGCAAGCACACTAACACTACGTCGGCAGGTTATTTTGCCTCCAATGGTAAACGGAGAACCCGTCGTACATAGTGTTCCAAATGAGAGGTCTTGAAACTGAGCCCTGCGGAACTCCAGCAGAGACTATCTGTGATCTGATGCCGTTGATCTCTTCGAAGAGCAGTACCCTGCTGCTGAAGAAGCTGCTTTTGAGGTTCAGGTTCAGGTTGCTTAGGGCCTACTTTGCGTAAAACTTTTAGGGCTATCATTAGGCAATACTTCTTGTTTCTTCCTTTCCACCTAGTACCTGCGATGTCGACGATGGTCATGATGACGTCTGCGTTAAATTCGCCTTAAGAATATAACGCCCTCTATGAAGATGTCTTCGTGTATGCAATGTAACTGAATGTGTAGAAATTTAAAATTACGAGTTATTGAAAATACACACATAACTAATCAAAATCTGATGGACTTATACTAACACCTTTAAATACAAAGTGTCTCACAAAATAAAATAAAACTTTTAATTTTTTGGAACGGCATATACGGAACGGAACGGAACTCTACGGAACTGTCATAGGAACGATCGAGAAATTATACCTACGCCTTTTTTAACATGAGATATGGTTATATCCCATTTAGCTTAAAGCAATCTTCCTATTGAAGCGATGAATGAACTTCATCGTGGCTACCTTATGTTGGTCTATTTCTGATAATATTAACCAGTTGTCGTTTTTTGATTTGCTGCTCATTTTCGTTTGTCCTTTTGTGTTTTGGAATCTACAAAATGACATTAAGGAGTACTACTATGTAAAATAAGTTAGAATAAAAAAACGAATGTTTACACTCGGTACCCATAGGGAATATAAAGTATATATATTCTTGATAGCGTCACCGTCGTGTCGATTTAGCCATGTAAGTCTGTCCGTGTGTCCGTCCGTGTGAAACAACAGATCTCAGAGGCAATAGCTACTATAGCTACCAAATTTGGTGACATATCTATAGTCGAGATTCTCGATTTAAAGTAAATGGATGTAAAATAAAGGCGGACGTGTTCTAAATGGCCCGCTGTCAGCCTGGGCGGGAGTGGTTTTCCAATGAGAAAGCTTTCTCGCAATTCATTGCATTTGTAGATGATCAGGTAATTATTTTTTGTCATACCATCGATACATATTTTGGCCTTTATGACAACTGGAGAGAGAAAATCGCGTCTCGAACTTCCTTCATGTATTCAAGCTTTTCATAATCCATCATGAAGTCTACGTAATTATATTTGATCGCCTGATCTCCCTGCACCTGCTTCTCCAGGGATACAAATCGTCGCGTGGCAACATTACTCTCCCCCAGCGCTGATGTATGCTCCCGAAAGTTAACTGGACAATGAATCTTGAACCTTTGCCTCGCTGAATGTTTTAAGGATTCACAATTTTTGGGAAAGTTGTCAAGGTCCGAGAGTTTTGCAAGCAACTCATCCACCTTTTCTCCCTCAGTGAGTACAGCACACACAGACGATGCCGCTCGTTGATCAGATATCTTTCTAGCTACAATCCAGCCAAATTTGATATCTTGGCAATACCTTTGAAATGTAAGTGCTCTTTAATTGCTTTATGTCGAAGTAGTGTTCTCAAGAAGAATATCAATCTTCCCAGATTTTCAAATTGAGGATCACCCAGAGTGATTTTGTTAGGAATTTTATATTTTTCCATCGAAATCGGATATGTCATCTGATCAGCAACTATGGCATTACCATCGCTTCGCTTGCCTATGAACTTAAACGACGTCAAAATACATGGGAAGACTGTAAAAGATCTCCGGCTTCGACCAGGAAATCGAAAAACTATCAGAAAACAATTTATGAAGTTCAGAGATAGCGACACAATAGACTGGTCTGGCCTGTAAAGGCAATCCGCATTATCTTTTTTTTAGATTCGCACTTCTTAACAACAACCAATTCTGGACAGAATATTAACTAATGATTTAAATACATCGATCTTATTTTAAAAGATAAAGTATCCTCAGCATAATAAAATGAATATTTTTCCATCTGAATTTGATCAGCATACGTTTTTTTCACGAATTCTCTGGGGTCACCGGTTGAGACCCCATAGCGGACTTCACGGAAATCATTTGAGCCAGAGTATGCAGCACATTCGGAAACCGAATCCTTTTAGTACCCGATCTCAGAATCATAGAATTCTTCTTCCCTTTCAACAACGAGACAAGGGGCGCGGCAGTAGCCTTATTAAATAAGCTTAGATGAATTAAAATAAATCCGGAAAAGTTACCTAAATTTTGTAAATCAAATTCGATTCATTTCCAATTCAGGGGAACGTCATAGAATTCTAGATCTGTATCGACACTACCAGTAAGTTTTTGACGCATCGAGTATGGTTTTAAAATATTTACAAGTATCTTTTACGTTAACATAGAATTGTGAATTTCCATGTTTGTACATGTTAAATTCGGGTAGGAGACAAAAAAATGCTCTAATACATCTATGTCTGAAACACTTGCCGTACATTTAGCGATGGTTCAGAGATATGTGTGTATGTGTGTTTACGCGTTCCAGCAGCAACGAATATATGACTGGGGGTTTTAGTAATATTTAACGACGATCGCAAATATAAGAGAAGAACGAAAGATGAGCAGCATCAGCAGAAGTGAAGTTTTTCTTTACCCCAGGACACCAATGAATGCAAACCAATACATAAATATATTGATGTGTGCGATCGCGATTTTGTGAGCATCTTGTACTTTACGAGACTGACAATAAGTATATCAATCTTTATAATGGTAACCTAACTAAAACTTATGGAAAGTCGTTGCGTTGCAGACGGCTTTTACTGAAACCCCTTGTCAAATCCATTGCGAAATGACTTGGGTACACAGTAAGTTTTTTTTTGTTGGTAGCATATTTGGATATTTTATCTTTTACTGCAAGAGTGCCAAAATCCCTAAGGATATTTGGTAACATACAATGATGTCCCTGTAACACTAATCAGGATTTTTGATTGTGTACACTATATTATGTATATGTTTCTGATACTCTCGGTCCCCCTCAGCATAGAGCCATACGTCCAGATTGGCTTAAGAATGTAATTTAAGAATAGGATCTTCCAGACATAGAGGCGATCAAACCTGGTGGTTTTGAGATTTAGATGAAGTTTCTTCTTGATGTGTCTCCCTCAGGTTAATTGCCTGTCGAAGTGGATCTTGGGGCATTGCAGTATTCAGATCGTATTTCTGATGTTATTCTGCCACCGCCAGAAACCTTTTCAGGCTTTCGCTTCCCAATGTCTTGTGTGATTCCGTTTGGCCCCAAACAAAGTGGGTAAAGACACAGTTTCAGACTGGATAGGACAAATAATTTAGTGGCAGGTTTCGACTGTTCTCGTCGCTAAGGGCACTATCGCCAACCAGTAGTTTCTTTTCGGGGTGACTTTTCGATAGGAAGGTTAATTCTCCAGGATTCCTTGACTTGGATGGCGATAGTTTCTCGATATACCGCAGTTGTGCAGTCTTTGCATCTGGCTTCAGAGTACTATTGATGGTACGAGTGGCCTCCTTGCTTTGAAGATGGTGATTTGATAATTTGCCAAGCACGTCATAGACGCCTCGTTTCCAGACCTAGCTGATCAATTTACATATTAGTTTTGAATTTGTTGGTTTGCACGTCCTTTCCCTTAGTAGTTGAGATATTGGCTTCTGCAAAAAGTACATATATTAGAGCCTCAGTTGAGCTTTCGATGTCCGCTTTCATGGTGAGCTGCGGGGTTACTTCAATGTGGGAACTCACTTACTTCCTTTATTTAAGCCAGTTAGTTCTGTGCGACATCAGCCAGAGTTCGTGATTGGTTACTTCGGAGCTTTGACGGACAGTTATCAACACAGACGAGTATTCTAATGATAGTTCTGAAAGGAATTTGCCACTTATTAGATTAGTCTATAAGCGGACTGTCGCCCAAGATGTGGGGCTACCTACTTGTGGGGCTAGTCGAATATGCGGATGCTTGGCATTGTCTCCTGCAGCTATAAAACGATCCATAAGTAGGTTGTAGGAATCCATGAATTCTGCATAAGAGATTTTAATGCGAGGCGAACAGTAAACAACGACAATGGAAAGATACCCGATTGCACGTTTATAGAAGTTACAGGATACTTCTATAAAAGTGCTATCGGGTAAACGGTGTATAAGAAATCCACAAGACTGGATAGAACGCCTTTAACTACAATAGAAAATCTATCCCCCACTCGACATCGACTTAAAAGATGGACGCTCGGAAAATTTCCATTGTGTGCTAAATTATAACTGACGAAAAATATCTCATTGTCGTATTCAAATTCAAGGCATTTTCAGCTGCATGCTTAAACGCACAATGTCAAAACTCTTGAATCACACTTTCTGAACAAATTACACTCAATATAATAGCCATACTGTCACTGTCACCTGACAGTAGGGACAAACTTTGCAGACTGTGCCTGTACTTTAAATTCGCCTGTACTTTCGATTGCGCTACATTTTGCGGCGGGGTCAAGGTACCAAAGGTCAGGATAACTGGAAAGGGCAAGCCAAGTTCAAAGGCTCTGGAAAAGAAGCAACAAATAAGCTGAAGGAGAACATCGACAGCGGGCTAGGCGATACACTAAAAGAAGAAGCTCTTGCTAAGCAAGAGGTTCTCCCTAGCAATTCGGTGACCGTCAATGGCGTCAGAGCTGAATCAAAGTGGCGACAATGTCAAACCGGCCAGACTGAGAGGTTTGCGCAAGTAATTGGGGAAGGTGAAAGTCTAATGGACGCGGTACCGCACAAAAAAAGAGAGTTTCCTAGCATTTGGTTTATGTGCATGGAAGTGTGCGACATCGCCAGAATGTGCACTAGAAGCGTTGACCGGAGTAAATCTTGCTTAAGATGTGGCGATGAAGGGCACAAATATCGCTGTACATCAACCCAGAGAGATGCTTAAGATGCGAATTTAATTGCCGTACCCCTGTCTTTAAACAGAGTCAAACCTTTACTTAAAGCATTAAGTTTATTCTTAAACCATTGTGCGGCAGCACAAGACCTGCTCTCGCAGTCTGTCAGATAAAGCGGTAACGACATCCCAGCTCTCTATAAGCCATACAGAGTCTTGATTTGCCCAATAAAGGGCGCTAACAGCTCTGGGGAAGCTTCCCTATGGACTTGTGCCAGCAAACTAGTTGTCCGAAATACTGGCTGCCACCGGTTGTGATGGCGCGGGAATAAGGAACTATTGCGCTTATAGCGTCGATCTCGCCCCCAACTTGTTGCTCAGCGCATTTAGTGACAGAGTGTATCAGCTCATTCTAGACGCCAAACTTCGTTACCTGTGCCTAACGGCTGGATGTTGTCTTGGGCAGTGCCCGCACAAACGCATATGGCAACGTCATTCGAGGAGCCGACCAGGAGCTGTCATTGACAGTGACCATTTTGCGATATTCACTACGATCGAAGAGCAACAGACCCACCCACCACAGGCCGATTAAATCAACATCCAGACTTTTGCGGCGTGCGTAGAGGGGAGGAGTGTACCAGTAGCGGGGATTTGAGTGCCGACGTTGTTTGTCCTGGGCGGAATTCTACCAATGACAGCTCGACATTTTTTCTGATTCCAAACCTGAGGATGGGTGGGAAGAAAAAACAGCCTGGTGATCTTCTACCTAACACAAAAACTCAGTGAATACGGTTTCCTGCACAGACTGAGCATGTGGTGTTCAGTTGCGGCAGTAAATGTCTCTTTCATGTGCAGTTTCTAAGTCGAGTTGCAAATCAGTTCGATAATGTTCCGCTTGGCTTGTCCAGTTCTCATGAAGATTTTCAACACTATATCAATTTTTGACCACTCACTCGTAGAGCCGTTGCATTGCCTTATATTGACGACGTAATCATCTCTTCAAACGACGAAAGAGAGGCAATACTCAACTCCAAAGATATCATATACAAAAATCTGCAAAGAATACGGCTTGAAGTTGGTGACGTAATAGAGAAAAGAAATTGCAGAACAGAAAATGCACAATCAAAATAAACGCAGTTATGAAGTTTCAGACTTCTAAGAAACTCAAAAGCATTTAAAGTGTTTTTGGCTTCTTTCTGAAGTTAACTAGTAAAACGCGATTGATACTCCTAAAAGAATGTTAATGTAGAGGGTAGTATTGAGTATCTGCCGCAGTTTAAGTGATTTATTTTTTATCTCCAGTTGGAGTAGTTTTTAATACGTTTTAACTATTTGTTCGCAATATTTGTGTTTTAATACAAAATTTAAAGGCTTGCAATTACACAGAAAGCGGGTGCGATGGGTCTACGCAAAGCACCTTTGATCGTATTTTCCTGCGATGACAGCTGTAATTCGCGCTAAGCTGCTGCGCTGGTTGAGTATCGTCGTGAATGACCAAGGCAGCTCGAGGTTGAGTCCACTTTGACTTTTGGTATGAATCGTCCTTGCCAGATAAAACTTGAAGGTGCTCATCAGGGGATGCTAGGAGCGGAGCACCGATAAAAATAAATTTTCGATTGGCTGTGAGTTTAAGATCTCTTCGATATCCGTTAGCAATGTGAGGAGTTCTTCGTAGCTTTGTAAGCTTCTGTCACATTCTTTACCAGGAGGGTTTTGACCGACTTAATTGTTTCCTTCCAAATACCGCCGAAATTGGGTGCTCTAAAAGGATTGCAGCACAAATTTGATGCCAGGCGCTGGCGCTGAACGATTACAGAAAGTACTTCTGACCCAGTATTGCGCATTTGAACTCCATTAATTTGGGAGCTGCACCATGGAAGTTTGTGGCATTGTCAGACACAATGCGATACATTTTCGGCGTTATACAGAAACTTCAAAATGAAACATTGAATGCTTTTAATAACAGTAGCGTTATAAAACAATGATTGTGAAAGGAAAATAGCCGTATTACAGTTCAGTTACCACATTAGAGAGAAATCGTAAGAAAAAGTGTAAATATGCCGTATTTGTCGATACAAATGAAGGATAAAATACCGCAGCTGAGTCTATTAAAAGCATTTCATGAGGGTAAAAATGAGAACAAATGAGCAAAATAGCGTTCGCTATTACTCCAGAGTTTGATCGAGAATCCATTAAGATTAAGAATTGTTATAACAATTTCGAACAACTTACGGTCGGAACATAAAGCTGACTCGTGCCGAAATGACGAACACAGCGAAACTGTTTTTGGACTCCACTTAGGTAAACCAATACACAGAGATGCGTATGTATTCAGTCGTCAATACGTCTTCTAAGCGGAGGTTCATGAGCAGCTTTTTGAATCGTTTTACGAGTACCTTCTGCAAATGAAAAAAAAAAAAGGTTTTGTCAGGATATATCCGCTACGTCGTGGGCGGACAAAATCTGAGAAGCGATTTCAAATACACTTTCTACAATTGCAAGCTTTTTAAAGAGCTGCAGGAGCAGTTTGATGTGTTTAAACCCGACTCCACTATCCCGCTATCGAATCAGGGACTGGGAAAAAGATCACATGCCCTGTTGGATGCATTTGGTTGAGGTTGCAGTAAATAAGAAGATGAGAATAACACCACACGGGTTCAATGCCTTAGAGGATGAGGACATCGAATAACTTGTCTTTATCATTTGAAGAACGATTACAAAAAAAAATTAACTTTTTTGCAAGTCCACATATTCATTTTTAGCAACTGTATTCTAATTCTATTCCGCTCAAGCTCGATATTTTCAGAATCCTAAAAGTATAAATTTCCTTTTATTTACTCGGTCGGAATCCAGGAATTGTAAAAAAGTATAATGACTTTCAGCTATCCCTTCGAAACACTATCCTTCCCAATGCTTACAAGGAATCTCTAATTATTCCCCTTAATAAAAAGGAGACTAAGTTCGTCATTAGAAATTATGGATGTACAGCAAAACTTCTCGCAATCTTAAAGTATCTTGAGCTGTTAATTACTGGTCAGTTACAACACCAATGCAGCTCAATAATGTCCTCCGCACAACATGGATTCTTGAATCACCTATCAACATCGACAAGCCTACTATAGTTCATCTTAGTAATCCGAAATAGTTTTAACAGACTTTACCACAGCATTTGATTCGGTGAACCACAGTTTAATTTACAAAAACTTTACCTTCTTAGACTCCCAACCATGCTGCCATTAAAAAAAAACTTATAGTCCGGTTTAAGTTACTTAAGGTGTTCCTGACGACTTCTGGGTCTGGCAAAACAGCCATTCATTGAATAGGAAGTTCTCTTTTTGTTAACCCTGTGTGGAGATCTCGCGTTGGAAATTTCCATTTGTTCTACTTTTAAAGTTCCTTTATAATCAAAAGGCGTTTGGGTCTGGTCCGGGGTTGCTATACAAGCTAAAATGATCTTCCATTCACAACTCTTTGAGATTGTGAGCAGCTTTTTGCAGCAAAGGTTCTTCCAGGTGGGCAAGATGGAGTGTTCTCCAGTGCAAGACCCATTGGAGCATTAGTCCCTTAGTGAAGCATTCTTGGACAATGGCACGCTCTTCACTTATAATGCCCTAAAGTTCCTCGAACCACCTCTACACAAACCAAGATGTGCACCTATGTGGTCGACACTGTCATCCTTGCAAGAGCGAAGTGCGTGTACGATGCCACAGAAGGTCTACATCTCCTTCTTAAGAAGTACGAGAATTGGAGTTATAGGTGACACATTTCCGTTGATTCTGCAATGTGCGCGATCGTCATGTTCACTACCTGGTAGGAATCAAAATAAATTCTTAAGATGCATCACCGGAACGGAGTGGTACATTTGAAGCAAAAGCATTCACAGCGAACTGGGTATTCCTCTAGGTGACACAACACTTAACACTAAGGCCATTGCACACAATCTGAAGTGGAAAATCACAATAACCACAGCAAGATCGGCAAGGCTATCTAAAAGGCGGCTACGCTCGAGAAGTCCTATAACTGATGAAAAATCCTTCCTACTGGGCCCAAGGCTTGAGCCATTGGCAGCTGCAAGTACACGATAATATCAATAACATTATAAAGATACACTTTTACTATTTATAATCACTGGACAGATATAAATAATTTGTCAATTGCAGTTTCGTAAAAATAAAACTTTTTACCCTATATAAAAATGAACAGACACTCTACAAATTAGTTTATCTTTAGTGCATTTTGATTGTGACTCCTTGTTGCAGGGGAACTTGGACAACCTCAACACTATTATCTGTGTTATCTGACTTACTTTTTTTAAACCTTTCTAAATGCAGCTTTATGTAAATTCCGAAACAGACGTAGGAATTTTATTTACCCACAACCTAATGTTGTTTGATCCCATTGGAATCATTTCATTACATTCATTTTTTCATTTGTCAAGAGTTGTATGAGTTTGAGGACCCTAACACCACAAAACAACGTGACAAATCTCTTGTTCGGCCTATTCTGGAGAAATCCCTGTGCATATGGGCACCTTAATTTATGTGGAATCGGTATAGGAACAGTTTTTGTTATTTGCCTAGTTTATATTAAATTCGGAGCCAAGTGCATTATACAATGTCGATAGACTGCGTCATTTTTTAATAAAGGATCGCGGACATGCCAAGATTTTATGTTATTAATAAATACATATATTAAAGCTTTCTACTTGGTCAAATACGATTTACGGTTCCTGTCAGACCAACGCTTCAATTTTGGACTATTGCTCTACCAATTTGCAAACCAAATTTTAAGGAGCTTGATCCGCGGTATATGTTCACATTATAGTAAATTGTATGTTTTGTTTTTTTTTCGGAATGGTCTGTAGATCAAAATGTAATATTGTAAGATATTTGTCCTTGCCTCATTATGTGAGTCAGAGACCTCATGATGTATGTCGGTGCACATCTATAAAAAACAGTCCATTTCGGGCTAAAGAAGGTACTTTGTTTTGTTATAAAGTGGCGGTTATTTGCTAACCGTAAATTCTACGCTGATAAATCTTGAGCACCAAGCATTTTATATTAGAATGATACTTCAACTTAATTAAGTTACCATATGAGTCTATTCAAGGTAAAGTTTCAAGGGTGAATCTTACTGTTGCGACTGAACACCGTAAGCGCTGCCAGCTCAACGTAGGTTTTTCCGTTAAGCCTTAAATCCAATTTGAACTCTGCATATGTCTTACCACAGTTGGCTCGAAATCTCCCACCCGACACTCTACCAGAAGATTCGTTAAGGAATCTGCCTCCATTCCCATTAGCAATTCAAAGGATGACGTGCTTATTGGCGCCGATATCCTCCCATTATTGAGAATTTCATCCCAGTTATCGGTCACCGAGTCCAAACCAGATCGTGCTCTCACTACATTTTGGGAGGTTCAGGAAGTTTCAGTGATGAATTGATCTCGGTCTGTGAGGTTCAATTTATTTTATCTTTCAAATGGAATGAGGAATGTTGTTTCGTTGCCTTTTCAAGAGCCAAACAAGCTCAAACGAGAAAAGCCTCAAGGACATACTTCATGCAGAGCCTGCACTGCAATTATCCAGGTCATTAACTATGTTTTAAGTGATGACATTACAAATATGTATAGGCAAGTTCTGGTGTATTTCGATCATAAGCGATTCCAAAGAATTTTATTCCGTAATAAGGACGGAGTACTTTGTGACTATGACCTCGACACTCGACAAACTTTTACAGAAAATTTGGCAGCGGAAACACGTACGATCATAAGACTGATCTGGCAAGCAGAGGCGTCTCACCCTCTGGGGTTGCACCACAAGCAGGAGCAGTGGCCACCCGAATCATTGCTCCAGCTCGACAGTGCTTTGTGGGTTCTTGATTTCATGATCCGGTTATCGAGAATATGTCGAAAGTAAGTGATAGATAGATTCATCGGCAGAACTCACTGCAGCGAAGTTGTCTAACATGCAAGAGAGGTTAAGTCTGCTTAGTCAACAAACAATTAGTTTCCTAGTATACGGCTTTGAGCAAAAAGCTACATATTCCCTCCTCAGCACGGCAAAACTCTAAGCCCTAATCCTAATCTCATTAATCTGCTTAAATAAACCATTCACTCTTGTCGAGTTCTCTGAGCCTTCTCCAATATCGACTTCGCGGGACCATTCGACGTTAAAAGAACAAAACGTCTAACAAGTACGTCTGCGATTTCACTTGAGCCTCTACGTCCAAATATCCAAGGATGTCACGAACAAAGTCAATAACACTCTCCTGACGGGTGTGAAAAGCATTATGACACATTTCTGAAAGCACACATCCACACACAAGTACACATTGGCAACCCTCCTGGCTAAGATCTAGACCACTTTAAAATCAAGGCCAATTTCTTCAGTGGGCCGTATCATGCAGTGGCTGAACCTGAGATTGAAGAAATTCCCATTTCCATAATCAACTGATAGTAAAGGTTGAAAGCACTGCGCCAGCAGATCAGTTTGTGTTGAAAAGGATAATACCTTCAGGAACCCTTTTTTAAAGGAAGTAAAAAAGTCGTATTTCGTGTAACTGCGTTTAGACATTATTTCTCTCTATTAGTGTGTCGTAACCTATACAAATATTGTATGTCATGTATGGGTCAGGTGATCTCAATCGCCTGTCTAGGAGACACCTAGGTTGGTGTACTCCTTGATCTGTGTTGCGGATCGAGGACCTTGTAAAGCAACCCCGAACGCCAGACCCTTTCGATCGCCTACTGAATGTCCAGGAACTTAAAAATTTTAATTCTTCTATATTTTATAATCATCCGCATACCTAACACCGCGCTTCTAATCATTTTTTTGCAAAATCGATTTGAGTGAACAATGTCTCCAATGCCAAACCAGGATGACATCCCCAAAGAGCCGATGAGTCCAGATGCTGTCTTTGTACAGGAGTACACGTACTGAAGAAGATTTCAAGTTGGTAATGTAGTAATAGGGATAGGTGATGTATCTGCATAGAGCCCAAAAGCATTTTAAACAGGGTTATGGCGCTCAACCTCACCGCTGAATGTGTCCCCAACACCCCTTGAAGCATTTCGTCGTGGAAACGGTCTGATCGAAAGAATCGCACAATCTTATCGATCATTTCAACGATTTTGGCAAAGGATTAACCCAAGTGGTTAAAGGCAGTACCACAGATGCAGAGGGCTATTAATTCCCACTTACATGCATCATTAAAGTAGTCAAAATTTAAACTAATGTTTGGAGTGAAGCTGAACAATAAGTCGATTGATCGTACTGTTCAGCTTCTACAAAAGGAGGTGTATTAAAAACTTTGACGACTTTGTCCGTCTTCATCCTTCTGTAGGTCTGTCCGTTTCTAAGCAAACTTGTCTCTCACCCTAGAAGGAAAGAAAATATTTATTTATGTTCGTTACTTTATTTCCCTTGCTAGGTATCACAGTGGAGTTCCATTCTCGCAGTGGCGATAGGCACCGAGAGTGTGCGCAAGAAGATAACTTAATATATCGAGAATTGGAAAACAACTTATGATGGTCCGATCGTTGCAAACTACTAGTCAAAATGATAACACCCTACAAGGGTAAAAAATAATAATCGCTATTTCGACCATTTTCCTTGGGTTTTCCCAACATTTTCTTTTACACAATCCTTCCTCTTGCAATTATAAACAAACTACAAAAGTTCTATCAAATCGGACCGGTGCTTCTGTATGTATATAGATTAATAGCTACCTTTTATTCATTTTTGATTAAGCCTCAAACAAATATGGCTTTCATTTTAATGAATATGGAATAGTTGCCTTTAATTCAAATATAGAAGAAATCTGGTGGCTTTAAATTCTATTTATGGGTTTTCTAAAAATTTTTTATGTCGAAACATTTTGGTTTTGTCAAGCGGCATTTAAAATTTCTAGAAGTTATTGCATGGAAAATTCAGTTGAAAAAATAACATTTGAGTTAAAGTGAATAAAAATATCTGCTACTGAATATATGTTTTGAAAGTTTTTGTGATAACCATTTAGAAAATTCAGATGATAGTAAAATATATAATCAATATATTATAATCTACAAAGTTCTTAGTACTTACATATTTAAACAATAATAACACATTTTTATACTTATACACTTTTAAAAATTATTTACATTTCAATTCGCTGCACATCAGAGCAAGGAAGCAGGAATACGTACACTTGTAGCCCTTGATGATCAAGGAGGTGAGTCCAGAACAATGTATCACAGACAATTTATCTTATGAATAACAGAACAATAAGACCTAGTTATTTTGTAAAACATACAAGTATCGCATATTTCTTTTATAGCATCAAATATTTAATTTTTACTTTAATTAATTTTTAAAACAGATACATACACTTGCCAGAAAAACTAATAGTATAATTTTGGCGTTAAATAAAATGTTCTTTAAAATAACGAAAAAAATCAATTTTTTTGAGAATGTATATTTATTAAGCTTAATGTTCCATCCTAATTTCTAGAACTTAAATTTCCAATTAAATTCTAAGTTCTGATCACTTTTCAAAAATACGGATTTATTTATTGTTCGCCTTCATTCTCTGATTGAAAATCAGACCATTTTCTACAACTTCAGGGGGTTCCGGTTTTCTAAGTGTTTTTTTTTTGCGATTTCTGATTTGATCAAAAACGTGCGGTTCTGCTTTTGCGTGCTCCGGATTTTTCAAACTTTTTGTCATTATTTTATTTTATCGGAATATTTAATAGTTCTTTCTGCCCAAACAACTGACTTGTTTTTTTCAGAACTAAACAGAATGATGAACAGTAAAGTAAAGTAGATGCATTTTTTTACATCAAATCGAATCTTATTTGCAAAAGAAAAAAATAGTTGACTCATTGGTCTATTGACGATTATTTTACACCATCAGTAGGTCTATTAAGTACGCATTAAAAAAATAAAAGTTCTTTTCTGACCCAAACTCGAATTCGAAAAATAAAATATTTGCCGTTTTTGTATGGTTACTTTACCATTTAAAAAAGGTATAAAAAGTCATTGAAACAAAAAAATAAACAATTTCGGCCTTTATTTTGCTTTAAAATAAGCAATTCATTAAATAAAAGACTGTTAAACATTCTGTTTACTTCTGAAATCAACCAAGTCAGTTGTTTAAGCAATAAAATCTATTAAATATTCCGATAAGAAAATGATGACAACAAATTGCGAAAACCGGAGCACGCAATTTATTCGCAAAAACCAAATTGCAAAATCAAAATGAAAACCTATGGTGCTAGAATTTAGGAAGTTACATCACAGTAAAGGTCAATAAACTATAAAATATTTTCTCTAAAAAATTAAGTTTCAATATATTTTGTAACACAGTTTTTAGTGCGAAAGTTGCTGAAAATAGATTTACTGGCAAGTGCATATATACTAATTAGAAACGCACAAAAATACTTTCGTTAAGAGTAAATTTAAATTCAAACGAACCTAAACATTACTTCATTGAGTTTTCGTGAATATATGGTTATATTTTTACCAGCCATTATCGGCCATTCTGTAGGAATTGGACTCATACACATATATAATTATAAAAGAACTTTAAACTTTAATGAAAGCTTAAGTTTATGACTCTAACTAACACAAAAATAAATTATTCTCGCTTAATACGAATGTCAAAGAACCAGTTCGAAACAAAGTGGCAGCTACAAGCTACTCAACGAAGAATAAATTTACTTTCAGGGGTTGTTCCCTTGATAAACAACACAACTTGTATCCTTCTTGTCTCCCTTCATAGTGGTACACAAGAGATTATAGCAACATCAACAATAATTAAGACAGAGAGCACATCGTCGGATAGTTCTAAGCCGTTTCGAAAACACCTTTTCGGCTTCTTGTAGAACAAAAACGTTTTTTTATTATTTTCTTTTTGAATGTTCTGTGAAGTATTTGAAAACATTTTTAAAACGAATGGCCGTGGCATTTTCAAATGTTCAAAATGTGAAAAATGTTTCATGATAAAGAAAAAAATATTCTGCAATATGGATTAATCTCTTTCGAATTCACTTGCCTTAAAAAAGTTTACCTTATAAATAACCATTTAAATACAATTATCTACGCTAGCTCACTTTACTGTATCGATATCTTAAAAAAAAAAAATATATAAAACTAAATTTCTTTCATTTAATAGAGCGAAACAACTGATTTTACTGACAACAACTTCATTTATTTTGTATAATGTCATGTTTAGTTTAAAATGTTTTGTAGGTTTCTGGGCTCGATAATTTCTTGAAATCGAATTCAGTGATCATAAAACCTTTTTTGTGTTATGGGTAACATTAATTGTAATATAATAACAGAAAATGCCCTAAATGGGAAAGGCAGCTAATTTCGGGAAACCAAAGTATACCCTTGCCCTATGACCCAACCGTTGTATATTCGTTACAAAACAACGAAGCTATATTAGAATAAATATTATATTCCCATACATTTTTAATCGTTCCGACAGTAGCTATTTGATATAATTTTCCGAAAAACAAGATTATAATATTTTTCGTAATCATTTTCCGAATGTTCCTATGACAAATATAAGATATGATGGTCCGATACGGACCGCTCCGACATATATACAACCTTCAATGAAAGAAGGCTATTTGAAAAGATTGATTGCTAGAATAAATCGACTCGCCTGTTAATGCTGCTAAATAATAAACATATGTTTGAGCGAGATTATATGTTTGCATATGGTTGGTGAACATTCCTTCAAAGTTTTAATGGAAGTTGAATGTGAAGCATGGTAGTAGAAATAAAGAGACACAGACTGCTGCCAAGTGAAGTTTGTTTGTAATGCGCTTAGAAATGTTTAAGAAGGTGATAATTAGAAATGAACCAGAAAATGGTGCAGGGATAGAAAATTAGCAGAAAATGTGTGATCAATAGGGAACTCGCTACTTTTCCCCTGCACTAAAATTACAATACCATGCAAGGGTATATAAATAATAAGAAATAACTTCTTATACATTATATATTAACTCATTTCACCTCTACCTGCCTTCTTGAAACATGATTCAAAGGTAGTCTGGCTTATCAGCAAAAAATCTTAATCTTAGAAGTAAACCAGATTCCTCACCGGCATTCATAAGGATTTTCCTGCCATGTAACTAAATTCACCGAAGCGCTTGATTGTAAGTCCATGTTATTTCACCATCACAATTCTCATAGTTATGTATTGTGTGAAATTAAAAAATGAGGGAGAGCGAGAGAAGTACACCGATAGGAAATAGTGTTTCACATAGATTTTATCAACACAGTTTTTTTCTGAACTTTGATGCACTGCAGTCAGTACTCTCAAGTGGCCCTTCGATATCAAGCACGTGCTTATTAGGGTTAGGTGTTATGTAGGCGCGAAAGAAGGAAGTATAGATAAAAGGTTGCGAGAAAACTATGTTACACCAAATAGACTAATGATGCGCTGCTCGATTGCTTGCTTGCATGTGTACTAAGTGGTTTAGGGTTAAAGTTTTTAGTTTAGGAAAGCTATCTACAGTTGTACAAATCATTATAATTTACAAATAATACTCTAAAGGGTTTATGCCATTCATAAGAAGTTCTACAATGGTGCAAAACTAAAGGTAAATAGGATCTAGTGTTTCTGCAAGGTACGTGAAAATTTATCTAACCCATTAAGTCAGTGCTCTCCACTTCACCACAGAGTAGGTTATATATTAAGGTGATGCCTAGCATCGTTTTACGGTTGGTTAATCAGGAGAAGTCTCCTGGAATAGGAGGGTAACCTAAAGTTAACATCCCAGTTTAAGCCGTGTATAGCGAAAAGTAAAAAGTTCTTTTGAACTGATTTAATGCTATGAACATCCCACTGGGAGCTCCAAACGCAGGATCCAAACTCTGATAAGTGTTCTTCGTAACGTAAGGGTCATCGAATTTCTTCGACCATATCTAAGGACACCCCTGGCTTTATTCACTATGCACGAAATATGATCAATGAACTCAAGTTTAGGATCTAGGCGGACACCCAAATCGTCAACCAGAGTGATTTTTTCAAAAGATCAGCAGTTCAGCGTATAAGACGCTTAGTAGCTTTTAAGTAACACGTGAGAATTAGCTTGCACTTAGAGCTATTCAGGTTTATTAAGTTGGTACTGCACCATGTTTGAAAATTATTAAGATCTGTTTATAAATCCAACTGGTGAGAGCCGTCCTTGTACTGCACGCAAAGTTTAATAAAATGAGTTAGTCAGTACTTTGAGCAGTCCCTTGCGGGACACCAGAGGTACCCCGAAGAACATTAAAAAAATTATTTTTATAGAGGACCTTTTGCGTCCAACCATTCAGATAACTCGAGATCCAGCTAGAAAATCAACAGGAAAACTCATTCCAGTCCAGTTTCCTAACAAGAAGGGAGTGATTTACTGAGTTAAATGCTTTACTAATGTCGGTATAAATAACATCTATCTGCGAATTTTTTCGGAAGCCCTTTATAATGAAAGAGGTGAGCTCCAGAAGGTTATCTGCCGTTGATCTACATTTTATAAATCCATGTTGGCATAGAGAAATTACTGATCTACAAAGGAGCTGCAAATGGGGAGTAATTACGTTTTTAAAAAGTTTTGCGATGGCCCACAACTTGGAGATTCCTCTGTGGTTGTTAGCATTCTCTTTGCTACCTTTTTTGTGGAAAGGTTCCTTCCAAAGAAGGGGGTATTGGGAGATTTGTAAGGTAAACAAGAAGGTGATTGCACAAGGCCTCGGCACAATACGTAAGCACACAGCCTGGTGTTTCATCGGAACTCGGTTAATAAACCGGCATGCCGCGTTAATGATCCAAAATAAGAGATCTTTCGTATAAAATAGGACTGAAGATTAGGTTCGATTTGGTCATGGTATAAGAATAAGTCTGATTTAAGCCTTGGAAGAGTTATTCCAACAGGAAGCATTTTCCTTTTCATAGCTTCGTACTCTTCAACAACAACAAACTCTGGCCAGAAGCTTGCACAGCATATCGTGCTAAAAAGTTCGTTTGGGACATTTAATTTGAAAGAAATATTCCTAGCAAACAAAAATTTTAATTTTTCCATCTTTATTAATTAATTTATTAATTTAATTTTTTTCGGCTTTAGTTTTGCCTTGAATATTACATTCCATCATTAGATGTTTGAGCAGGGGAAAGCCGCGAAACAAATATCTGTTTCGTTGGAGGTATTGCTATTAAGGTTTTTGGCAATACTGACAGGTTTACAGTATAACAAAATTCGTAGGGTAATCCGGGCTTGGAACTCTTTTATGAATTGGGTTCTGTTGTGTCGCTAATTATGATCCCTCAGCTAATTATGACCCTAAGGATATAACAGGCGGCACGGCCTCTCCCACGGTACATTCCCATACCGAATCTTTTATAGCACGCGACCTCTATATCATTGGGGTTGAATATAATGGAGTCAAGGGCGGTGCCGAGGGAGTCTGCGGTTGAGGACTCACAACTAATTTTACGGATTCGCCCAAAAATGATGCAAGCCAGAGGCGGTTTTTTGCCCTTTATTACCGTAAGGCCATTGAACTGAGAATCCAGCGCTGAGAACATCTAATTAGTTTTTCGAAATCTAATAAATGGCTCTTTAAAGCCACTTTCGATTTGTTTGAGGTCATTTTATCGACTTACCACTGTACCAATTACGTCAGGGAGGAGAGCGAGAGAGTAGTTAAGCACGGGAGGAGAACGAGAGAGCAGGTACGTGCAGAGAGAGTGAGAGAGCGGGAGATCAAGAGTAAGCTTAAGCCGTCCAGCTGAAGCAGCGGCGTAACAGATAAAGTAGAAAGGGAAGGCAAAAAATGCTAGAGCAAGCAATTAAAAAAAAAAAACAAATTAAATGTGATATTAATGTAATTTTTAATACACTAATTAAGCTTCATGCACACGCAAAGTGATCGGAATATTTATTAAGCCCAATATAGAAGATTTACAGAAAACCCCGGTGGTTTATTATAAAGATAAAGACGAATTGATATCTTCCTATTTATTTTCTAACAATTTTCCGATTTTTCCTATATCATCTGTATTTATTAAGGCCCGTTCCGACTTATATACTGTAATATAAAAAAGACTGCAAAGTTGCTTTTAGATTCAGACTATTTTGTGTAGAAACGCAAAGACGGACACGGCTAAACGGAATTGGCCGCTAATCCAGAATATAAATATATTTTATAAATCGGTACTGCCTTGCAAAATTCTGACTCAAATTATAAGAGTATAGAAATTTAACTAATTGCGATTACTAATATAATGATAATATATATATATGAAGAATGCCGATATGAAAGGTCTAATGTATTATGGTAACTTTTCTAAAGTTATAACTTCATAGATTCTCATATTAATTAATATATCGTTTTTATGGCAGGCGTAGTCATCTGATCCTGCCCGTTGCGACTTATATGTATACTTAAAAACTAAGACCTGAGTTAGCATAGTAACGAACAGACAGGTGTACTGACAGACAAGTAGATGGACTCTGCTGTTGTTGCTAATCAAAAGTATATTTATTTTATAGGGTCGGAAATGACTCCTCACTTCGTTGCATATTTTTCACAAACCCTGCAAGGGTATAAACATATTTTCATATTCGCTATTTATCTGAACATAATCTAATTCATGATGCCAGAGTACCTTCTCTCTGGGAATACGTATTACTATATTTTACGTATTACTTACAATTCTCTATTGAATCTTATATAAAAACTAAATACAAAAAAATTCTGCAAAGCATTAACTATCACCTGGACTGAAAAAAATCTAGTGCGAAATCAGCTCGACTCGTAAAGAATTCCCCATTTTGCTTCCATTTCGTTATCTTTCCGGCTAACGATGAGTCAGGGAAGGCAGTCTAACCAAATGACTAAAGTTCGGTGATGAATGAATTAAAAAAGTAGAAACCATTTAACTTACCCAAATTCGAGCTAGGGGCCGCTCAAGGATCACCTACGAGAAATTTCATGAATTTCAGATTCCCCTAACTTCTACCCTTGCCTAACTGGTAGCGACTTGAAACTGGTGGACAAATTAAATGTCAATCGGTGTATTTTTTGTTGTCTACTCTCCACCACTTTGAATAGTTAGTTTTTTCCAAACTGCGTACTATTCAGCTCAATTAGCAGCCAATTGGATCCTGCGCATTACATGATTTTTGGCTGATGGTCCCAATTGGGATCGAAGCTGCTGATGTTCATACGATTATTCTACCTTGATCAGCTAAGACAGTGCATATATATTAAATATTGTACATGCCATTTTCAAATCAATTTAGCTTGGGAATAATTTCAGATATATATTTTCGAACCTTCTTGTATTTTTGTAATGATGTTGCTTTAGCAAATAATACATGCCGTGTACATTTTTGTGTTACAGTACTCATTTATTACTCATTTACTCTCATTTATTTTTAAGGTTAAATAACTGTATTATTTTAATAATTTTTCTTTAGTTATTTGAAGTTTGGTGTGAAGTAATTTTGTATGTCTGGGAGTCAGTTTTGAGTTGATATGAGGTGGAATTTCATAGATTTTACGGATAGGGTGGGCATATAGAAGGCCAAAATCGATAGGTACACAGTATCGTTTGATTCATAGCATGACCAATATTGCTTTCTGTTTCTCTGGCTCATATTTTATTCTATTCTCTCTTAGCACAAATGCACTCCCATTGCCTTGATTCGGTCGAACCAGATGTAGACAGAGTGTGTTGAGTTTAAGCAGCATTTCACTTCATTTCTTTACGGAATTTGTTTCGCCCAAAGTTAAGTCAGATTTAGCTTTAATCCTTTGAATGCCCCTTCAATGTTTATTTTGAGCCGTAGTTTCAGGTAGTATATTTATTTGTTTTTGAACTACTAGTAATTTGGATAGTTATAGAGTCAGTCCAGCAGATCATTTTACCATATTTTACTATCTAGTTAGGTATCCGAACATGATTCTAATTTATGCAAATGATTCTTAAGATTTGTAGTTCTGGTACTGATCGGCAATATACCAATATTGCTAAAGGCTATAAATATACAAAAATTGGTCAAACAAACACCACCTTTCCATGTAGAATTGAATTACCTCTTACTGAATAGTTTTGGTAAGTTCCTCCTTTATTATGTTAGACTTTATATAATTTGATAATTATATTAAATCAGATTTCATTGATATTTTCGTACCTATCTATGTTAATTTTCTGCTAATGTTGCTTCCCAAAAATAAGTCTTTCGGTCATGGTTGATTCAGGCAATATCTTTATTTTTGTTTACAGTAAATATATTGTAGTTTGTTCTTACCGCTTTGGTCAACTTAACCCTTATACTGTTAACCACCGAATCCCTAAATTAACATAACAATATTTCGTTAGAAATTAAATCTTTATTTGGCTATATTTATTTATATATATATATATATATTTTCTTTGATTATATTCGTATCTTCAGCAATCATCGTTTCAAATAAAATATGATCTGTATTTGCTCTTTGTTTTTAAATATCAACTAGTTGTTTTTCTTAAGTCGCTACATTCTGATATCAAGTTATTCATCATTATTTTGGAAGCTCCTTTATGGAGAATTACTGCATTACAAGTTAATGCTAACTTATGTTAGTCCAATTCCATTTTGTTGCTACTATGTCTATTAATCAAAGGTTGTCCAAATATATCATTGTGTTATTTTAGAACGGATGCATCTTTATTATTCCTCTATCTGGACTTCACAATGCCTGAATTCCAAAGATTAGAGGTAATATTTAAAGGTAATTCCGTTGGACACATCGGCTCCTTTTAGCGGAAATTTCGTTGATCTTGCTTCGACTGTTATAATTCCAGCTACCTAAATTTATCCAAAGTGAAGTCGTAAAGGGAGAGCAAAGTACCCTGGAAGGCGTTATTCTTTTCTTTCATTTTCTTTTGTCTTCCACTGGGCCATTTTGCCAATAACACTTTGTACGTTTGTGTGTATAGTGCCAAAGTGGAACGATTATATGTAAATATATTCATTCAACTTCTGAACGAATGCTGTTAACGCTAAATAAGAAAGACGGTGAGTGCACGGGACATTTTGATTCCTTCTTATTTAGCGGTAATAACCTTTTGTCATGAGTGCATTTTTGTGCCGCGTCCAAAACTTCCTTACGATTCGCTGTTCATCATATCAAAATCTAGAATTTGATAACAGTATTTTATAAACGATTATATAGCTAACGTTCCTTCTTAGGACGTCCACAGTTATTATACAATTTCCACTGGAAGTAAATGGTGTCGGATTTTATTTTGGTCTTTATTTCTCATCAAGGTCTACCAATAAATCCTGATGCCTAAATAGTAGTATCTTAGTATCTTTTCCTTTTACCTTTAATTCCTTTATTATATAATAACCAGTAATCTTCCTCAATATATTTTAGTTTCGTTTCTTGTCCCCCATTCAATGTAGGTACCCAAGTAAGCGCAATTCTTGTTTTTCAACCATGTGTAATATTAAGCTGTTCATAGTTTGTTCGCCAGATCGCTTATTTATTTCCGACAATTTGGTTTTTTAACGTCGTCTGTTCTCCCATACCCGTCCTTGGAGAAATAGTCGCCTGACAACGCCGATGAGTTTCCCAGGAACTTATTGTGTTGAGTATTAAATAGATCCTGTACTTCATTCAGAACATCTGTTCTAGATACCTTTCCCATTTTTTAATTTGGATATATATATCGGTGACCGCCCTTGATCTTTTCCAATTGTTTTCAGTACTTATGGAACTCATCCATACGACGTTATAGAGCGGTTTTAGTTATGTAGTTACATGCTAGAGTATTTTTAGGCGTACTTATGACAATTAATTTTGGGTGTACTTGAAGTAGTATATATTCTCACTCATAGGCGGAGTGCATGAACTAATGTACTTTATGCCTTTGATTTTAATTTAACGGACAATTTTATATTCCTCTATTCGAACAATTTTTTATTCAATATATCTTGGTCACATTAGAAAGTGATGACGAGTCTCTGCACTATCCGCAAAGTAACAATTCGTTCCGTAGATTTACACAGAACAGGTTTCCTTGAGTCCTTTATTCAGAATTTTTTACAGACCAATCAAATTTATTTCAAGTGCTCTAAATGTCTTAAGTCTCAGCATAGGGTCATTTCAGACACTAACTCACAGGGCTTACGACTAGATCATTGAAAAACAATGTAAGATCATCTTCATATCCACCAATAAGGACTTAATTAATCTAGACGCATCAGCCTTAATTGTAAACCGTTCTTAGCAGTTCATCTCCTTTAAGGAACTTTTCTAAATATCTTCAATTACTCAAAAGCAAATGATATTCAACCATATTACCAAGGATCAGCTTTTCGGCAAGTATACCTAGATATTTTCGGCAGCGGCAACAACAATAGTATCATAGACAGAGAGTTTAGCTTAACAAATATTATCGTTATTGGCCATTTCGATTAACAAAGAAACTGAATCAGGTAATAAATCTCACGTTTTCAAGCCCACCATCTTTCCTGGTCTGACAATAAACGCGCTGAACAGTTAGGTGTGCCGTAAAAAGGTAAACTACTACTACTTGGTAGGCGAAGGGACACTCCGCTTTGCCAGACAATTGATGGGGAGGTAGCTTAGAACCAGGAGAAGAAACTTTTGTACAGAATTCGCTGGATGAATTAGATTTTCGATCTGTAAATTATCGATGCACTATGGGATTCTAAAACAAACGGCTTATCACGTGAACATTTTGTTAATGTGCGCGTGCAACATTTATGATACACAAAATATAGAAAATTATACATTTTTCAAAAATTACAAAATGTCAAAAATATCTGGTTCTTATACCCTTTCTCAGCAACAACAGCCGAATCGATTTAGCCTTGTCCGTCTATCTGACCGTCGTCCTATTTCAGATCCTAAAGAAATACAAATAGTAAACGAGCGCCATATATGCTAAAAATGTGTAAAACTAAATAATAAATTTAAAAAAATGCATAGAAAACATTATTTAAATATTTCGCGTACATTTTCGCGTGTTTGAGGTTCTGCAGGTGTTCAAAGTGTGCCACCTACTCCCGGATCTGCGGCCTTAAAGTTGCAATGGGCTCACAACCCCTTCCATCTCAGTACTACCTAGCTCATTTGCCAAATTTTACAAATAAAATAGAAAATACATACCTCTACTTTAGGATGGGAGAGTCAGAAAAGACCTCCGGAGGAATAGATTCGCCACCGCCAGATCAAACTTCAAAGCATTGTTAAAGTGCTAAAATTCACTTCTGTGGCACAAACACTTTTACTTGTAAATATTAAGATAAATCGTGTAAAAACTCAATTTTCGAAGTGAAATATCCGTTAATCAAAATCTAATCCACAACGTACACATAAACGGCACTCATAAATGTATTATGAGAAACAGTAAATCAATTTTAGATTTAAACACAATTTCTTGTATATGCCAAACTAATTCATAGATATGAATTAGCTGCATAAATGGCATAAGCCAACAGCGCAACCAATGTGAATTCGACAATTTCCCAATGCACTCTTCAAGCGAAGAGTGATGTCATGCGCAATTGCCAGTATAAGTTTTTACCGTGTGGCTTTTATCGGCCGCAAAGGGTCAACAGCGTATGCAACGGGATATACCCTTTTTGATTTCTCTTTATTGTACTGTAAATAATGCATTTAATACAGTTATATTGTTCGATACCTTCCGCTCCAGGTGTGGTATTCGAAACTGCTCTTTTAACGAATGAACGGTCTTCGGAACTGCAAAGTAACCAACTTCGAGTCACACTCTATTACTCTGCACTCTATCTATTGTTGATGATATTTTTTTCTACTGCTTTTCATAAGAAGTTCTACAGTGATGCTACACTAAAGGCATATATAATCTAGTGTTCTACTTGGTATATAGAAATTTAGCTGATCTAATAAGTCAGTGCTCTTCACATCACCGTGGATTCGGTTATATATAAAGGCGGTGCCTAGCATCGTTCTACGGTTTTCTAGGAAAGAAGAAATCTACTGGAATAGGAGGGTTACTTTATATTTACATCGAAATGTAAAAAATTTTTGAACTAATTAAATATATATTGGGGATTCCAAAGGCAGGATCCATACTCTTAGATAGAGGTGACTAACGTTGTGTATAAATTGTTCATAACGTAGGGGTCATCGAATTCCTTTGACCACCGCTTAATAAATCAGGGGGTGAAAAAATCGGGGATTGTCTGATCATTATAAGCTTTTGTATGTTCAAATGAGAGCGAGTTCTAGGCGACGAAATGATTCAGATATACAATTTTTTATCCGTCCGACTAAACTTATTCTCCATAGCAATCCCAATAATAATAGTCATATCCGAAGTAGGACGATAAGGGTCATAGGGTAGCGTCAGTGACGCCACTCTAGCCAAACTGACTCTTGCCGGATCAGGGTCAAGGCAGAGATCAAGCAAGCGATCTGAAGAATTTCGTATATGGTTGACCTAAGACAGTGAAGTGTCGAACAAGTCATCAATAAAATCGTTTTGTGCTGTACTTAAAAGCGTATTGTAGGATTCATTTGAGGACCAAATAACTAGGGATGTTAAAATCACCTAGAACTACTAATTGGTCCCAATCCGAAAGTCTATTGGAGACCGATTGGATAGCGGGAATGTGGTACCAGTAAATAGGAAGTTCCGGCCATGGGTGAATGTAGGAACATGTAATAAAAGTGAATCTACCATAAATTGATAGCTTCAAACAAAGGAGTTCAACATCGTTCCAATCATCGAAAGTTACCAATACCTACCTGAGGTTGAAGTCAACCGCTATGAGGACAACACACATTCGCCTGGAAGGCAGGTTCAGCCTGTATGTTGTGTACATAGCTGGAAAAACTTCGGGACTCTCTCCGGCTTTAACGAGATTTCTGTAAACACCATTACCTGGTATACACACGAAAGACTACCAGACAACAATTTCGGAAGCTTACTACGTAAGCCTCACGCATTCTGATAGGAGAGAAGGAAAGATATTTCTACTTTGTTGGAACTGACAAACTAGAAATCATAGGGGACACAATGATATGGTCTTGCTTAGAAAGAGTTATTTTTACAGACCGCTTTTTCTTTTTCTCAGCTTCGTAACAACAACAAACTCGGGCCAGAAGTTGGCAGAGCATAACGTATTAAAGAGATTGTCGGGGAGATTAATTTTAAAAGAAGAAATATATTTGGCATACAAAAATGTATATTTTAAAATTTTTTTTAAATTGTTTTCGGCTTTAGTTTTGCCTTGATAATAGGTAATTCAGATGTTTGAGCTGGGGAAAGCCGCAAAGCAAATATCTGTTTCGATAAATTTTATCAAACCTTCTTTTGTAACCACACGGCAGTTTTAATATTTAGACCTTTTTGTTGCGACTTATATTAATATCCTTGCAAACGCTGGTGGAAACGAACAAAAAAATTTCGGCTATATGCATTTGCATTTGAAGCACTTTGTTGGAGGCTAGCACCGTATTAATTTATGTTGTGTTAAGAACTCTTAAACCAAATTTCCAAATTCCTGATTCTGTTTTATTATTCACCGCTTAAAATACCAGAGGTTTAATTCATGAAAACTGTTATATTCCAATGGTTGCTGTCAAAATGGATTCGGTGAACAGTCCAAATATATCGGAACTGAAGCTGAAACTAAGGGAAGTATGTATGAAACTGGGAAAACGAATCATGTCTGGGTGACGTTCTTTTGTTAGTATGTCTGTACATATGTCAGCTTAGGGACTAAAAAGCTCAGAAAAAGGGATTTAGCACGAAGCTGGGACCTGTGATACCCCATAAATTTATTAAAATAACAATTCAACCTACATATAAGGTAAGCGTAACTAAAAACAATAATTTTTTAACACTCAGAAGGTGGCATAAAGAATATATATACTTGATCAACATTACCAGTCGAGTCGAGCCATGTCCGTCTGTTCGTCCGTCAGTCTGTCCGTATAAGAGAACACTCTTCAGAGACTATAAGAGCTAAAGTTACCAATTTGTGACAACATTCGTATGCACTGCACCCAGGTCAAGTTTTGGGCGACGCTCAGTACAGCCAACACAAATAAAGAAAACTCTACTTTTAATCGATCGTAGTAATTGTTATGGGCTAAGTGCGTCTCAAAATAACGCGTCTTTTATCTTATTTACTGGGTATCTCACACTGAAGCACTGTAGATTCCTGACTTGCTTAACGATATATTACCTCCATTAAACTGTTAATATTGAAAACCTTTACAAATAGGTAAGAATTTTAGACTAGGTTAGATTATGTAGATACGGAGGTTACAGATGCAACACAATATCTTGTGTTTAGCAGGCGGGCTCCGGTTTTCACTTCCGCAAATTTTTTGCGATTTACTTTTCTTAAACGGATGTCGGTGCTACGATTGCTTGCGATTTGAAAATGGGAAAGTTTTTCTTTGCGAAAGTCGGACGTTATTTGCAATGGAGAAAAAAAATTTTGACTCATTGGTCTATTGACTCTTATTCCACACCATCAGTAGATCTATCTATTACGCATTTATTTAATTAAAAATTCTTTTCCCCCACCTCAAATTAGGAAAATAAAATATTTGCCGTTGGCAACAACATCTTGCGATTTGGCAGCCAGGGCTGTCATACTTTTGGAGGAAACGAAACAACTGGTCGAAATACTTATAAAATAAAATGGTAGATATTAGATAAACCTGTTTAGTTTCATTGTTTAAATTGACATTTAAAAGGAAATAGGAAATGCTTAAAGAGTGGTTTTCCTTTTGAACCTATAAATAAAATATTTCTGCCTTTATTTGGTTTTAAACCAATTAATTGAAAAGTTAAACGAAACCTTAATACTCAGTTTACTTTTTAAAACAACCACGTCATTTGTCTGAGCAGTAAGAATTATTAAATATTCCGATAACAAAAAGTTTGACGGAGCACGCAAAAACGAAACCGGGCAAATCGAAAATCGCAAAAACAAAGTAAAAACTGGAGCCTCCCTTTATATGAAGGCTTTAACTCTTAATGACTATACTCAGATAAACATCCAGATGAAAAATATTCTATGAAGTTTTTCTTTTACAAAAAAAAAAGGGTTAGGGTATGAAGTGTAATCCACATCTTAGGAACGAGATTATTAATGATGACTGCACAGCGATACGAAACAAGAGTTGAATACACACAATGTATTAAATCTTCATCTTACAGCCGCTTTACAATCTTAAATGTAAGATTAAAAGCTACAGAAACAATGATTTTGTTGTGTATTTTCTGTAAATGGATTTCTAATAATTTAAAAATGCACATGTATTCCTATCTAGAGCGCGGAAGTTGGAATGCGAAGCATTGTTATGCTGGATGAGCAAGGAGGTAAGAATTTTTTGGAAATAGATAACTTGTTAAGAAATGTGCAATTGCCCAGAATTATAACTACATATCTTTTAAACAACAGAACACGCACTGTTTCCAAATAAGCTATAGGTCCATACTAATGTTTATAATATAATCTTTTATATTCCTAGAACTAGATAATAAAAGTGAAGAGTAATCTTCCAAGTGTATGTGTGAAGCAAGATGTTAAAATTTTCTACTCGATACATTTATGTATTTTTATCTTGCAGATTAACTCCCAACTAAGTAAAGAAATCATTTCCGACCGAATTTAGTATATATATTCTTGATCAGCATCAAGAGTAGAGTCAAACAAGTCTGTCTGTCTGTCCGTTTTACCATTTCTACAAAAACTCTATCTCAAATGTATAGAGCTGTCTGGTTAAAACTTTCCAAATAGTTTAATTCCTAATAACGATATATTATATATAGCTATTGGCCGGATCAGACGACTACATCGTATAGGTGTTATGAGAATAATCGGAAAATGAATAGAAAATAATTCTAACTTCGTTGTTCTCTGAGTTATTAAAATTGGTTTCGATTTCTGAAATAGGACGACATTTATTTAACATTTAAAGAAACGGTTGGAAAATTATAGGAAAAATTATATTCAATTTAACATAACTCGTTATTTTTCAACATATTCACATATATCTTGAGATATAGCTATTTTACGAAGTTGGTTGCTTAATTATATTCGGAAAGATAAAATGCCAACCCTCATTGTGAGTGTACGGAAAAAAGGGGTTCTTCCGATATCGTTTTTGAAACGGAATCGCGGGCATCAGGCTTGTTACGGCCATTGAGTAAAACGAGACCACACATGCAAGATTTTAATGCACAAAGATAATATGATAACATTTTGTGTGTGTTGGCCTTAAGCGTCGGGATCTGCAGTAAACATCGTTATTTAACTACACAAACACTTGCTACAAAGGAACAATATAAACCGTATACTAGCTAATCGGTCAATTCCACGTCACACACTAACAAGAATTATTCGCCTTCGTTTAGGGCACACCAACGTCACTCAGGGCCGCCCACCTCTTTACCAACCCTCCTGTAATACCAACATACCCCCTATCCACCAAACAAAACACAACACCTAGACACATCTAATAGAACCTAATAGAATGCCCTTATCTATAACCTATAAGATCCTCTTTACATCCACAAACGCTCTATAATCTCTTCTGATTTCAACCCACCTAATTTATAGAATATTATAACATAGCTTAACTCCAGCAATATTATACACATTTTCTAAAAACACACTGATCTAATCTATTGTATCCTACTGCAACCGTTAAAATAACAGAGTTACTTATAGAAATATCTTATACAATCTTAGCTTAAGGCTTCGAAGCAATAGCTACATTTCAGAGCAACTGCAGAATTTACATCGTAGCCGAACAAAGTATAAATATATATAATAAACTTACAAATGTCCACTTTTCAAATCCACTATTGACAAGACCTTGGGCATCTGGTATTGACCTAGCGTTCAGTTACCGGAAGTTGACACACATCCGCCACTCTAGGCGCTTTAAGGGCACTTGACCGGATTTATCTGTCCCATAGCCAATAGCTCGTCTACTGGGCGGCGATCACCAGCTGCATAACTGAATTTTCCGTTGGTATCGTTGTTTATAATACGCGATTGCCAAAATCAGAATACTCCGAATTAATCTAATTCCACAAGTGCCAGCTCTTGCGGCTGCGCTTCTTCTCGTTTTAGCCGGACGACAGTCACGCTTGCGAGAGCCAGCAGGTTGAACTCAACGTCCTCCCTTGTCCCCACTTAAGCCCTTAACGCCCGCTTCACTTCCTCGCTGACAGAGCTAGCCTGGCAGGTTGAACCTCATCCTCTCCCTGGTCAATTAATAAGTTTCTATTTACCGACTACATCGCAGTTGCATACCCAGTGGTGGCGTAAGACAGGTTTTGACTTTTAATATAATTGACATATATTTAATTTTTCTCTGTACTCTTTACTTTAATGGTATGCCTTTAGTACTAAGATTTTGCAGCTCATTTGTGTTAAGTGACAGTGCACTTAGACTTATACTTTTTCTATTAAATACATATAAACATTCACGTAGCTCACGTGTAAGAAATCTAAAAGTTTTCTGAATTTAGGTAAAAAATTTTCAACAACTGTCTAATTAAATGAGAAAATGAATTTATTTTACACATTTTTCACATTAAATATTTTCTATTTCCACCCCGTTTGCTCTCTGATCCACCACAGTTAGACGAGTCTTGTGCCATTGGTATAGCTCAGCATTTCCATTTTGCCAATTATTTGATACCGTCGGCCTATATTTTGATTTATATTGAGGATTGCAAAAAATCGATTATTTGTGCCAAAAGAAATGTAGAATTATATACCTACACATATATATGTATATGGGTCACTAATTAAATATATATTTACTTTTTTACCCGGTACCCATAGGGTGCAAGGCTAATTTAACTTAGTAACAACCGAGAATGTATGCAACAGGCAGAAGGAAGCATCTCTGACCCTATAGTGTATATATATTATTGATCAGCGTCACCAGTCGAGTCGATTTAGCCATGTCCGTCTGTTCGTCTGACCATCTGTCTGTCCGTATGAAACAACAGATCTCAGAGACTATAAGAGGTAGAGCTACCAAATTTGGTGACCACATTCTAATCTGTTCCATACAGGTCAAGTTTATTTTAGAATTTGTTATCGTCCACTTCCACCCATGAAAAACGTATAACTAAGCTATAGTTTTCGGTTTAAGGTAAAACTTATGTCTTTTTTGGGTGTTTTTCAACATGTAGCTGGCAACATTTTTCATGTCCATGTGTATTTAATTTCACCCACAATGCTTTGCCGGTGCCGGATATCTCACAGTAGTAGCTTTTCTACGTGTTTGTCTTACAATTGTTTTAACAGTTCACATTTGATCCCTACCTACGAAAATAAGAATTGGATTGAAATGAAACTTTTGGAATTTCTCTCTACCTTTTCTTTTCATTCTATCTTTGGTTAATTTGAAGATTATAATTTTTTTGTCATATTTTCTTATATATAAAGGAATTTAAATTTAGGTACAGATCCAAGAATTTTCAATATACTTACAATTATCCAATACTATTTAAAATTCCATTTATTTTCAATTACTAATGCTACATAAACAAATCATAGATTTAATTTTTAGATTTTTAAATTGTATACATAAAAGGAGTTTTATGATCTTATATATTCTTATTTATATACTAGTGAACCCGCCGAACATCTACTTGTCAGATAATTGCTAAGTTTAGCTGTTATAGACGATTTAATGCCTCTCTCAAAGCCAATCGAGTTGATGGAGCTCTGGATGGAGTCAGCGGTCACCTTGTCAGGTCAGACTGATCGGCCTTTTTTCCTTCGCATTGATATGACCCCTGTTTCCCGATTTGGGTATGGTGACTAATTTTCTCAATGGAAGCGAAATGTGTGTCAACTTGATGAATGCCTTCGGGATGGACTATAGTCATCTGCTTATGCTTAATCGGTCCTTAGTTCCTGAGTTCTCTCATAGGTTCTTTGGGATATGCATTTTTACATATCTCTAGGGATTCTTTGACTATCATTGTTACTGTGCCGTCTGATTTATTAATTAGAACTGGTCTTGTGTGCTCATTAGATAGGATCTTGCTTAATCTACCTGTATTCTTTATGCCCAGTAACTTATTCGAGATTCTTTCTTGGCTATGTATACTGCCTCTGTGTAAGTTTTCTGCCTTTGTATAATGCACATTCCTTGGTCACATAGCTGATGTTAAGGATTTTTCATGCTCTTTTCCTGAGATCACATAGTCCTTGGTTCATTATTGTGGATATTGTTTCCTTGAATGCTTCGATCGAACTGTTTGCGAGATCCTCGACTTACTCGCCGAGTGCTTTTGGAGAGGATTTTACCTTAGTCCTCCTTTTGCTGACCTTTGAATGGAAAATTTTGCCGAATTTGTCCTATTTTTTTTCTACGGATGATGCTTTTTTTTACCGATTGGCTTATGTATACCGTTAATTAAAAAAAATACTATTGGTGATTCTTGTGCATGCTCTAGTATCGTGTTGCATTCCTGGCAATTGTTTTTCTGCTTCCTACATATCCAGCAACCGGCGAGTTGCGGCTTTCTCTCAGAACCTTAGTGTTTGTGGCACGCACAGCTTCCAGGCCCCGTCTTATTTGCTGCCCACTCAGTATAGTATGTGCGTGTACGGTCGATCCCTCCAGCATATAATCCGGTAACTTCTTGATAATGCATCTGAATCATTCTTGCATCCTCGGTATCTCCTTGGCGTGGTCGATCCCTATGCCAATCCCATGCGTTGTTCAAGTTCATAACTAACTGGCTTAAATACATGAATTTTGTAAGAGCCCACATTTAACAAATAAGAGGCGGACATCGACTACTCCATTAGTGTTTCAGAAAGTGTACTCCTTGTAGTATCAATTTCAACATCACAAGGGAAGGACGTGGAGACCAACAAATATGAAAGAAATCTGCAAAAAAATTAACAGCTTGTTCAAGAAAAGACTAATATGCTACGTACGATCGCCATATCCGAGAAATGTCTTATGTTAGCCACTCGTACGCTCCTCTAAAGGACGATTCAGAAAATGAACATCTACGGTATATCGAAAATCCTTCCGACAAGCAGTAAAAACATCCTTGTGGATGTCACCGATATCTAAGCTCTCCGATCGAAACAGACAACAGCTGGTGGAAATGTCAAGGTGCCTTCTGGTCCAGGGACTAGGAAATGGTTTTTGGGCAGAAAAACAAGTCAACAATTCGGTTTATCTGCGAAACAGATTCTCTACCAGCTCAGTGGAGAGCATGTGAACGGGTAAGACGCCTTTCATGAAGCACCTAAAAGTATTTGCATGTCTTGCAGTTGCTCTAGACAAGGGTCCAAGGAAGGGCAGCGAATTTCAATTTAAGAGCATGGAGTACCTCATGGTAGAGTACTCGGAAGCAGCCATAGACGAATCGTCGCGTCGCATCCAAAGGTCATACTGACAGTACGAGAGTGCTAAAAATAAGACCGTGGATATTCAAGAGTTCTTTAACGTAAAACGCGATAAGGCTGATTGCATAAAACGCTTCAAGCCTTTTCTGGCAAATTGATTCCTCCTTCAACTCGTACTTAATTACATGGAAACAATTTCGCCGGTATGCCGACTAAGAAGTGTGGGTCTTATGATAGCACTATTATATACATTTTTGACCTACATTTTCAGACCCATAATAACAAATAAAATGACAAGTGTTTACTACGTTATTGATTTGATGGCTACTGCCGTATGCAAAAACTGGCTTTGGCCCGAAACGCAACGCTAACATATATAAGTTGTATTTGTTTTAGTTATGAACTTTTATATATTTTTAAGGGAGAAAAGTAAAGTAAAAACAACAAGGATTTTTTTTAGTTAGCCTACTTATAAAATGTTATTAATTTTAAGGTTTAGAAAGAAAATACTTTCTCAAGAAAATACTTTCTTCTTTCAAAGTGAACGGTCGTGTTTTTGTTTTGCGCTCCGATTTTTGTGTAATTCTTATTATAAACCATCGGGGTTTCATTTAAAACTTCTACTTTGTGTTTTATTAAATATCCCGTTCACTTCGCGTGTGCATGCAACCTGTTTATTTTGGGTATTTGTACGTATATTAATATCATTAGTTTGTGTTTTTGATTGTTTTGATTGCTTGCTATAGCATTTTTCACATTCCTCTTTCTGCTTTATCCGTTACGCCGCTGCTGCAGCTAGACGGTTTTAAGCTTAGCTCTCACTCTCTCTGCACGTACCCGCTCTCTCGCTCTCCTCCCGCACCTTATTACTCTCTTACTCTCCTCTCACACGTAATTGATACAGTGATAAGTCGGTATAATGAACTTAAATATTGTCTGTGCTATGAAATCCTGCAGGAAGACTATTTCTTCAAAGGATCCTAGTATCGGTTGCTGGCTTTGTGAGAATATAGTGCACGCTAAGTGCATTGATTGTACGGGCCGGACGGCCGATACTATTTCCAAAAATATTGGCTTGCGCTACTGCTGCGAGACTTGTCGCGACGTTGAAAGGG